>JAMYWD010001839.1:0-20626 GCA_028583415.1 Protea cynaroides
AGAGCGTGAAGTTGAAAAAGAGAGAGAGTGAGAGAGAGATGTAGAAAAAGTGGGAGAAGAAAGTGAGAGCTCACTAAAGTACAAAGAAAGAGAAATGAGAGAGCCTCTAAAGTAGAGAGTGGAGAGAGAGAAGAGAGAGAGGGAGAAGTAGAGAGTGAAATGAAAAAAAAGGGAGGGAGAAGAAGAGAAAGAGAGAGAGAGACAAGAGAGAGAGAGAAGTAGAAAGTGAGAGAGAGAGTGAAAGAGAGAGAGAAAGAAGATGAAAAGGGTAGAGAGAGCGAAGAGTGAGAGAGCAAAGTAGAAAGAGAAAATAAAAAATAAAAAGAGGGAGAGAGTGCACATGAGAGAGAGAGAAGTAGAGAGAGTGAGAGAAGTAAAAAGAGAGAGAGAGAGAGAGAATGAGAGAGAGAAAGAGAGGGAAAGAGAGAGAAGAAGGGCGAGAAAGGGAGAGAGGGAGAGAAAGAGATAGAGAGAGTAGGAGAGAAAGTAGAAAGGGAGAGAGAGTGGAAAATAAAAGGAAATGTGTGAGAGAGAGGGTGAAAAGTTGATAGGGAGAGAGAGAGAGGTAGGGAGAGAGAAAGTAGTGGATAGAGAAGAGAGAGAGAAGTAGAGTGAGAAAAGAGAGAGAGAGAGGGAAGTAGAAATAGAGAGAGAAGTGGAAAGTTCCGCGAGAGAGAGAGACAAAGAGAAAGCTAGAAAGAGACAGAGGGGAGAAAGAGAGAGAAAAAAGAGAGAGAGAAGTAGAAAGAGAAAGGGAAGTAGAAAGAATGTGTAAGAGAGAGAGAGGGAAGTGGAAAGAGGGGGGAGAGAGAGAGAAGAGAGAGAGACAGAGAGAGAAAGAGCGAGATAGAGTAGCAGAAAGAGAAAGAGAGAGGGAGAGAGAGAAAAGAGAGAAGTAGAGAGGGCGAAAAGTAGAGAGGGAATGAGAGAGGGTGGAGAGAGAGAGAGGGACAGAGAGAGCGAGAGAGATATGGAAAGAGAGACTGAAAGAAGAAAAAAGAGAGAGAGAAAAAGAAAAGTAGAAGAGAGAAAGAAAGAGAAAGAAGGAGAGAGATAGAGAGTGAAGTAAAATGAGATAGCACAAGAAAAGAGGGTGGGAGAGAGAGGGATGTAGGAAGAGAGAGAGAGAGAGAAAGAAAGTGACAAAGAGAGAGAGTGAAAGAGAGTGAGAGTAGAAAGACCATGTAGAGAGAGAAATAGAGAGAGAATGCGATAGAAAAGTTGAAAGAGAGAGAGAGAGAGATAAGTAGAAAGAGAGAGAGAGAGAGAGAGAGAGAGAGGAGAGAGAGAGAGAATGAGGGAGAGAAACAATGAGAGAGGGAAGTAGAAATAGGGAGCGAGAAGTAGAAAGGGAAAGGGAGAAAAAAAGAAAAGAGAAAGATAGAGAGCGAGAGAGTGATAGAGAGAATGGGAGGAGAGAGAGGGAGAGAGAAAAGTAGAAAGAGAGAGACAAGTAGAAGACAGAGAGAGAGCAGTAAAAACAGTGGGAGAGAGAGAGACAAAGAGTTAGAGAGAAAAAGTAAAAAGAGAAAAAGAGAGAGAAGTAGAAAGAGAAAGAGAGATAGAGAGATAAAGAGAAAGAGAGAAGTAGAGAGAGAAAGAGAGAGAGAGAGAGAGAGAGAGAGAGAGAGTAGTAAAAAGGGTGGGAGAGAGAGAAACAGAGAGATAGAGAGAAAATGTGAAAAGAGAAAAAGAGAGAGAAGTAGAAAGAGAGAGAGATAGAGAGAGACAAAGAGAAAGAGAGAAAGAGAGAGAGAGAGAGAGAGAGAGAGAGAGGTAGAGTTAGATAGAAAGAGAAAGAGTATGAGAGAGAGAATTAAAGAGAGATAAATAGAGAAGTAGTGAGAGAGAATTAGAAAGAATGAGAGAGAGAGAGAGAGAGAAGAGAGGAGGAGAGAGAGACAGAGGGAGAAAGAGAGAAAAAGAGAGGGAGAAGTAGAAAGAGAGAGAGAGATAGAGAGGGACAAAGAGAAAGAGAGAAGTAGAGAGAGAAAGGGAGAGAGAGAGAGAGAGAGAGGTAGAGTTAGATAGAAAGAGAAAGAGTATGAGAGAGAGAATTAGAGAGAGAAATAGAGAAGTAGTGAGAGAGAAGTTGAGAGAATGAGAGAGAGAGAGAGAAGGAAGAGAAGGGGAGAGAGAGAGACAGAGGGAGAAAGAGAGAAAAAGAGGGAGAAGTAGAAAAAGAGAGAGAGTGAGAGAGAGATGTAAAAAAAGTGAGAAAAAGTGAGAGCTCACTAAAGTAGCAAGGGCGCGAAAAAGAGCCTCTAAAGTAGAGAGTGGGAGAGAGAAGAGATAGACGGAGGAGTAAGGAGAGAAATGAGAGTAAGGAGAGAAATGAAAAGAAAGAGAGAGAGAGAGAGAGAAGTAGAGAAATAGAGGGAGAGAGAGACAAGAGAGAGAGAAGAAGAGAGATTGAGGAGAGAGGGGGATGGAGAGAGAGAGCGAGAGTAAGAGAGAGAAAGAGAGGGAGAAGTTGAAAGAGAGAGATAGAGAAAAAGAGGGAGATAGAGAGAAAAAGTGGAAAGAGAAAAAGCGAGAGAGAGAAGTAGAAAGAGAGAGAGCAATAAAGAAAGAGACAGAGAAAGAGAGAAAGAGAAAGAGAGAGAGAGAGAGAGAGAGAGAGGTAGAGAGAGATAGAAAGAGAAAGAGTATGAGAGAGAGAGTTAGAGAGAGAGAAACAGAGAAGTAGAAAGAGACAAGTAGAAAGAGAGAGGGAGAGAGAAAGAAGAGAGGGGGAGAGGGAGATAGAGGGAGAAAGAGAGAAAAAGAGAGCGAGAAGTTGAAAACGAAAGAGAGTGAGAGAGAGATATAGAAAAAGTGGGAGAGAGAAAGTGAGAGCTCATTAAAGTAGTAAGAGAGAGAAATGCAGAGCTCTCTAAAGTAGAGAGGTGAGAGAGAGAGAGAGAGAGGGAGTAGTAGAGAGTGAAATGAAAAAGAGAGGGAGAAGAAGAGAAAGAGAGAGAGAGACAAGAGAGAGAAGAGGAGAGAGCGAGAGAGGGAAAGAGAGAAAGAGAGGGAGAATAGAGAGAGAGAGAGAGAAAGAGAAAGAGAGAGAGAGAGAGGGAGATGATAAAGAGGGAGAGAAGTAAAAAGAGATTGGGGAGAGAGAGAAAGAGAGCGCTCTAAAGTAGAGAGAGAAGCGGAGTAAGGGAGATAAAGAGAGATAGGAGAGGAGGGAGAAGAAGAGAGAGTGGGAAGAAAAATGAGAGGGAGAGTGGGAGAAGGAGAGAGAGGGAGAAGTAGAAAGAGAGAGAGAGGGAGATGTTGAGAGAGAGATAGAGATGTTAAAAGAGAGAGAGAAGTAAAGAGAAAAAAAGAGGGAGAGAGAAGTAGAAGGTGAGAGAATGAGGGAGAGAGGGAGATATGTGAGAGACGGAGAAGAGAGAGAGAGAGAGAAGTTGGAGAGAGAGAGAGAATAGGAAGAGAGAGAGAATGGGAGAGAAAGAAGAGAGAGTAAAGAAAAAGAAAAAAGAGTTAGATATAGAAGTAGAAGGAGAGAGAGAAATAGAAAAAGGGAGAGAGTGGGAGAGTAGAAAGGGAGAGAGAGAATTTGAAAGGGAAAGAGATGTAGAAAGGGAGAGAAACGAACTGAAAAGGGCGAGAGAGAGAGGAGAGAGAGAGAAAGAGAAGTTGAAGAGAGAGAGAGAGTAGGAGAGAGAAGTAGAAAGAGAGATGTAGAGAGAAGCAGAAAGAGAAAGTGAGAGAGAAGTAGAAAGAGAGAGAGAGAGGTAGAAAAAGGGAGGGAGAGAGTAGAAATAGTAAGAGAAGTAGAAAGTGAGAGAGACAGAGAGTAGAATGAGAGTGAGAGAGAGATGTAGAAAATGTGAAAGAGAAAAGTGAAAGCTCACTAAAGTAGCAAGAGAGAGAAAAGAGCTCTCTAAAGTAGAGAGAGTGAGAGAGAGAAGAGAGAGGAGGAAAGTAAAATGAAAAAAAGAGAGAGAGAAGTAGAGAAAGAGAGGGAGAGAGAGAGACAAGAGGGAGAGAGAAGAGAGAGTGAGGAGAGAGGGGATGGAGAGAGAGAGAGCGAGAGAGAGAGAACACGAGAGGGAGAAGTAGAAAGAGAGATATAGAGAGAAAGAGAGAGATAGAGAGAAAAGTGGAAAGAGAAAAAGGAGAGAGAAAAGTAAAAAGAGAGAGAGAAAAAGAGAGGGACAGAGAAAGAGAAAAAGGGGAGAGAGAGAGAGAGAGAGGTAAGAGAGATAGAAAGAGAAAGTGTATGAGAGAGAGAGCTAGAGAGAGAGAAAAAAAAGAAGTAGAGAGAGAGAGAGAGAGAAGAGAGAGAAAGAGAGAAGAGAGAGGAAAGTAGAAAGAGAAAGGGAGAGAAAGAAGGGAGAAAGAGAGAGGGAGAGAGAAAGAGGGGAGAAAGAGAAAGAGAGAGGGAGAGAAAGAGCAAAGAGAGAGAGAGAGAGAGAAAGGAGAGAAAAAGCGAGAAGAGAGAGGGAAGAGTAGAGAGGAGGAGAGAGAGGGGAGAGAGAGAGGGAGAGAGAGAGAGCGAGAGAGATATGGAAAGAGAGACAGAAAAAAGAAAAAGAGAGAGAGAGAGAGAAGTAGAGAGACAAAAGAGAGAGAGAGAGAGAATAAAAAGAAAGAGAGAGAGGTGAGAGAGAGAGGGAGCAGGAGAGAGAGAGAGAAAGTGAAGTACAAAAAGGGGAGAGAAGTAGAGAGAGAAAGAGAGAAAGAGAAGTAGAAGAGAGAAAGAGAGAGAAAGAAGGAGAGAGATAGTGAGTGAAGTAAAATGAGATAGCGCAGTAAAAAGAAAGTGGGAAAGAGAGGGAAGTAGGAAGAGAGAGAGAGAGAGAAAGAGAAAGGACAAAGAGAGAAAGTGAAAGACAGTGAGAGGAGAGAAAGACCATGTAGAGAGAAATAGAGAGAGAATGCCATAGAAAAGTTGAAAGAGAGAAAGAGAGAAAGTAGAAGGAGAGAGAGAGAGAGAGAGAGAGGGAGAGAGAGAGAGAGAATGAGGGAGAGAAACAATGAGAGAGGGAAGTAGAAAAGGGAGCGAGAAGTAGAAAGGGAAAGGGAGAGAAAAAAGAAAAGAGAAAGATAGAGAGAGAGAGAGTGATAGAGAGAATGGGAGGAGAGAGAGGGAGAGAGAAAAGTAGAAAGAGAGAGACAAGTAGAAGAGAGAGAGAGAGTAGAAAAACAGTGGGAGAGAGAAAAAGAGAGTTAGAGAGAAAAAGTGAAAAGAGAAAAAGGGAGAGAGAAGTAGAAAGAGAGAGAGAGAGGGTGAGAGATAAAGAGAAAGAGAGAAGTAGAGAGAGGAAAGAGAAGAGAGAGAGAGAGAGAGAGTAAAAAGGGTGGGAGAGAGAGAAAAGAGAGAGAGAGAGAAAGAGAAAAGAGAGAGAAAGGGAGAGAGAGAGAGAGAAAGAGAAAGAGAGAAGAAAGAGAGAGAGAGAGAGAGAGAGAGAGAGTAGAAAGAAAGAGAAAGAGTATGAGAGAGAAATTAAAGAGAGAGAAGTAGAGAATAGAGAGAGTAGAAAGAATGAGAGAGAGAGAGAGAAAAGAGGAGAGAGAGACAGAAGAGAAAGAGAGAAAAAGAGAGGGAGAAGTAGAAGAGAGAGAGAGATAGAGAGGGACAAAGAGAAAGAGGGAAGTAGAAAGAGAAAGGGAGAGAGAGAGAGAGAGGTAGAGTTAGATAAAAAGAGAAAGAGAATGAGAGAGAGAATTAGAGAGAAATAGAGAGAGAAGTAGAGAAAGAATTGAGAGAATGAGAGAGAGAGAAAGAAGAGAGGGGAGAGAGAGAGAGAGGGAGAAAGAGAGAAAAAGAGAGGGAGAAGTAGTTAAAAGAGAGAGAGTGAGAGAGAGATGTAGAAAAAGTGAGAGAGAAAAGTGAGAGCTCACTAAAGTAGCAAGAGAAGAAAAAAAGAGAGCTCGCTAAAGCGGAGAGTGGGAGAGAGAAGAGATAGACGGAGGAGTAAAGAGAGAAATGAAAAGAGAGAGAGAGAGAGAGAGAGAGAGAAGTAGAGAAATAGAGGGAGAGAGAGACAAGAGAGAGAGAGAAGAGAGATTGAGGAGAGAGGGGGATGGAGAGAGAGAGCGAGAGTAAGAGAGAGAAAGAGAAGGGAGAAGTTGAAAGAGAGAGATAGAGAGAAAGAGAGAGATAGAGAGAAAAAGTGGAAAGAGAAAAATGGAGAGAGAGAAGTAGAAAGAGAGAGAGAGAGCAATAAAGAAAGAGACAAAGAAAGAGAGAAAGAGAAAGAGAGAGAGAGAGAGAGAGAGAGAGAGAGAGAGAGAGATAGAAAGAGAAAGAGTATGAGAGAGAGAGTTAGAGAGAGAGAGAAACAGAGAAGTAGAGAGAGACAAGTAGAAAGAGAGAGAGGGAGAGAGAAAGAAGAGAGGGGGAGAGGGAGATAGAGGGAGAAAGAGAGAAAAAGAGAGCGAGAAGTTGAAAACGAGAGAGATGAGAGAGAGAGAGAGGGGGGAGAGAGAGAGAGAGAGAGAGAGAGAGAGAGGGGGGAGAGAGAGAGAGAGAGAGAGAGAGAGAGAGAAAGAGAGGGAGAAGTAGAAAGGGAGAGAGAGAGAGAGAAAGAGAGAAGGGAGAGAGAGAGAGAGAGAGAGAGAGAGAGAGAGAGGGAGGGAGGGAGAATTATAGAGGGAGAGAAGTAGAAAGAGATTGGGAGAGAGAGAAAGAGAGAGCTCTCTAAAGTAGAGAGAGAAGTGGAGTAAGGGAGATAAAGAGAGATAGGAGAGGCAGGGAGAAGAAGAGAGAGGGAAGAAAAATGAGAGAGTGACAGGGAGAAGGAGAGAGAGAGAGAAGTAGAAAGAGAGAGAGGGAGATGTAGAGAGAGAGATAGAGAAGTTAAAAGAGAGAGAGAAGTAAAGAGAAAAAAAGAGGGAGAGAGAAGTAGAAGGTGAGAGAAAGAGGGAGAGAGGGAGATGTGTGAGAGACGAAGAAGAGAGAGAGAGAGAAGTTGGAAGAGAGAGAGAGAGTAGGAAGAGAGAGAGAATGGGAGAGAAAGAAGAGAGAGATACAGAAGTAGAAAAAGAGAGATAGATATAGAAGTAGAAGGAGAGAGAGAAATAGAAAAAGGGAGAGAGTGGGAGAGTAGAAAGGGAGAGAGAGAATTTGAAAGGGAAAGAGATGTAGAAAGGGAGAGAACGAACTGGAAAAGGGAGAGTGAGAGTGAGAGAGAGAGAAAGAGAAGTTGAAGAGAGAGAGAGAGAGTGGGAGAGAGAAGTAGAAAGAGAGATGTAGAGAGAGAAGCAAAAGAGAAAGAGAGAGAGAGAAGTAGAAAGAGAGAGAGAGAGAGGTAGAAAAAGGGGGGGGAGAGAGTAGAAATAGTGAGAGAAGTAGAAAGTGAGAGAGACAGAGAGTAGAAAGAGAGTGAGAGAGAGATGTAGAAAATGTGAAAGAGAAAAAGTGAAAGCTCACTAAAGTAGCAAGAGAGAGAAAAAGAGAGCTCTCTAAAGTAGAGAGTGAGAGAGAGAAGAGAGAGACGGAGGAGTAAAGTGAAATGAAAAAAAAGAGAGAGAGAAGTAGAGAAAGAGAGGGAGAGAGAGACAAGAGGGAGAGAGAAGAGAGAGTGAGGAGAGAGGGGGATGGAGAGAGAGAGAGAGAGAGAGAGAGAGAGAAAGAGAGGGAGAAGTAGAAAGAGAGATATAGAGAGAAAGAGAGAGATAGAGAGAAAAGTGGAAAGAGAAAAAGGGAGAGAGAAAAGTAGAAAGAGAGAGAGAGCGATAAAGAGAGGGACAGAGAAAGAGAAAAAAGAGAGAGAGAGAGAGGTAGAGAGAGATAGAAAGAGAAAGTGTATGAGAGAGAGAGTTAGAGAGAGAGAGAAACAGAGAAGTAGAGAGAGACATGTAGAAAGAGAGAGAGGGAGAGAGAAAGAAGAGAGGGGGAGAGAGAGACAGAGGGAGAAAGAGAGAAAAAGAGAGGGAGAAGTTGAAAAAGAGAGAGAGTGAGAAAGAGATGTAGAAAAAGTGAGAGAGAGAGAGAAAGTGAGAGCTCACTGAAGTACAAAGAGAGAGAAAAAGGGAGCTCTCTAAAACAGAGAGTGAGAGCGAGAAGAGAGAGTGGGAGTAGTAGAGAGAGAAATGAAAAAAAAGAGCCCAGAAGAAGAGAAAGAGAGAGAGAGAGAGAGACAAGAGAGAGGGAGAGAAGAGAGAGTGAAGAGAGAGGGGGGATGGAGAGAGAGAGAGAGAGAGAGAGAGAGAGAGAAAGAGAGGGAGAAGTAAAAGAGAGAGAGAGAGAGAGAGAGAGAAACAGAGAGAGAGAGAGAGAGGGAGGGAGGGAGGGAGAATTATAGAGGGTGAGAAGTAGAAAGATATTGGGAGAGAGAGAAAGAAAGAGCTCTCTCAAGTAGAGAGAGGAGTGGAGTAAGGGAGATAAAGAGAGATAGGAGAGGCAGGGAGAAGAAGAGAGAGAGGGAAGTAAAAAGAGAGAGTGATAGGGAGATTTAGAGAGAGAGAGAAGTAGAAAGAGAGAGAGGGAGATGTAGAGAGAGAGATAGAAAAGTTAAAAGAGAGAGAGAAGTAAAGAGAAAGAAAGAGGGAGAGAGAAGTAGAAGGTGAGAGAAAGAGGGAGAGAGGGAGGTGTGAGAGAGAGACATAGAAGGGAGAGAGAGAGAGAGAGGAGAGAGAGAGAGAGAGAGAGAGTATTAAGAGAGAGAGAATGGGAGAGAAAGAAGAGAGAGATAGAGAAGTAGAAAAAGAGAGATAGATATAGAAGTAGAAAGAGAGAGAAATAGAAAAAGAGAGAGAGAGGGACAGTAGAAAGGGAGAGAGAGAATTTGAAAGGGAGAGAGATGTAGAAAGGGAGAGAACGAACTGGGAAAGGGAGAGTGAGAGTGAGATAGAGAGAAAGGGAAGTTGAAAGAGAGAGAGAGAGAGAGGGAGAGAGGGAAGTAGAAAGAGAGATGTAGAGAGATGTAGAAAGAGAAAGTGAGAGAGAGAAGTATAAAGAGAGAGAGAGTGAGGTAGAAAAAGGGTGGGAGAGAGTAGAAAGAGTGAGAGAAGTAGAAAGTGAGAGAGACAGAGAGTAGAAAGAGAGAGAGAGGGAGAAAGAGAGAAAAAGAGAGTGAGAGAAAAAGAGAGAGAGAGAGAGAGAGAGAGAGAGAGAGAGAGAGAGAGAGAGAGAGAGAGAAAGGGAGAGAGAGAGAGAAGTAAAAAGGGAGAGGAAAGTAGAAAGAAAGGGAGGGAGAGAGAGAGAGGAAAGTTGAAAGAGAGAGAGTGAGAGAGAGAGAGAGAGGAAAGTTGAGAAAGACAGAGAGAGAAAGTGCCGGGATGGAGTAGTAGAAAGAGAGAGAGAGAGAGAGAGAGAGAGAGAGGTGAGCAAGAGGGAGAAGTAGAAGGAGAGAGAGAGAAGTAGAGAGAGAGTAGTAGAGAGAGATTGCGAGGAGAGAGAACAAGGGAAAGGGAGAGAAAGAAAGAGAGGGGGAGTGAAGTTGAAGGAAACAAAGAAGTAGAAAGAGAGAGGGTGTAGAAAGAGAGAGAGAGAGAGAAGTAGAAAGTGAGAGAGAGAGAAAGAGAGAGAGAGAGGGAAGATGAAAAAGGTAGAGAGAGCAAAGAGTGAGAGAGCGAAGTAGAAAGAGAAATTAAAAAAATAGAAAGAGAAAGAGAGTGCACGTGAGAGAGAGAGAAGTAGAGAGAGTGAGATAAGTTGAAAGAGAGAGAGAGACATAGAATGGGAGAGGGAGAGAGAGAAGTTGAAAGGGCGATAAATGGAGAGAGAGAGAGAGTGAAATAAAAAGAAAGAGAGAGAAGGAGATAGAGAGAGAAAGAGAGTAGGAGAGAAAGTAGAAAGGGAGAGAGAGTTGGAAATAAAAGGAAATGAGTGGGAGAGAGGGTGAAAAGTAGAAAGAGAGAGAGAGAGGCTGGGAGAGAGAAAGTAGTGGATAGAGAGGGAGAGAAAGAAGTTGAGAGAGAAAAGAGAGAGAGAGGGAAGTAGAAAGAGAGAGAGTTAGTGGAAAGTTACAGAGAGAGAGAGTGAAAATTAGAAAGAGAGAGAGGGAGAAAGAGAGAGAGAAAGAAAGAGAGAGAGAGAAGTAGAAAGAGAAAGGGAAGTAGAAAGAATGAGTGGGAGAGAGAGAGGGAAGTGGAAAGAGGGGGAGAGAGAGAGATAAGTAGAGAGAGACACAGAGAGAAAGAGCGAGATAGAGTAGTAAAAAGAGAGGGAGAGAGAAATGAGTGAAGTAGAGAGGGGGAAAAGTAGAGAGAGAATGAGAGAGGGTGGAGAGAGAGAGAGCGAGAGAGATATGGAAAGACAGACAAAAAGAAGTAAAAAGAGAGAGAGAGAGAAGTAGAGAGAGAAAGAGAGAGATAGAGAGAGAATAAAAAGTGGGAGAGAGAGGTGAGAGAGAGAGAGAGTGAAGAACAAAAAGAGAGAGAGAAGTAGGGAGAGAAAGAGAGAAAGAGAGAAAGAGAAGTAGAAGAGAGAAAGAGAGAGAAAGAAAGAGAGAGAGAGAGAGAGAGTGAAGTAAAATGAGACAGCGAAGTAGAAAGAGAGTGGGAGAGAGAGAGTAGGAAGAGAGAGAGAGAGAGAGTGTAAGACCCGTGTCAATCTAACCCTGTCTTATCACCTTGAACCAGGTTTACCCATCATGGTCGAGTCAAATGGACCAAGGGCGTGAAGGAGATCGAGATCCCAGGTATCAAATCGACCCTAAAATACTTAATTTAAGGGGAGGGTCGCATACCCAGCCAAGGAGGGTCGGACCCCCCAAAACAGAAAGTCAGACCCTCAGTTTTGAAGGGAGGGTCGGACAACTTAGAAACCTAGGGTCGACGGGATCATCGACCCTCCCATCGACTCTCGGTTGCCGTAAGAAACTGAAATTAGGAAATTCCTAATTTTCGATTTAGATTCTTTCCTAATCTCAATGGGACTTATTTTAGGATGTTCCTACTCTATTTAATGGACATCCCTAAGCCTCTTTCACTCCTTTCACAACCCTAATTGAATTGAGAGAAAGAGAAGAGAAGGAAAAGAAGAAAAAGAGAAGCAAGGAAGAGAATTTAACCAAAAGAGAAGAGTTGCAGAGAAGGAGTATTCTTCTCAGGTATGGATACTAATTCCATGAGTTTCTACAGACCTTAGGATAGATATTGATGAGAGTGTGATCTCGGAGAAACCCAAACCATTAACCCATGGTTAGGTTTTCATGGAAAACCATAGGAGAATGCATGAAAGCTATTTAGGTGGATGATTCATGGTTCCAGACCATGGAATGAATGTTGAATGGAATGTAGGAGCAAGCCATAGGATCCCAAGCACGAAGAATGGACTAAAAAGAGGGAAATTGACCAAGTACACCGAGGGTCGCACCGAGGGTCGATGACCATCCGACCCTAGGTGATCCTAACTATCGACCCTCAGTGTTCGAGAAGTCCAGATTGGGGAGGGTCGCACCCAAGGTCGATCAGGACTCCGACCCTACCTCCGACCCTCAGTTAACAAAATGGTTTTTAAATTCAGAATTAATTCTAATTAAATTCTATCGACTTTGTTAGGTCTTCTAGCAATACAATAACAATATAAAGGTGATTATAAAGCTTGGAAAAGTATCTATTAACAAGCTAAGGTGAGGAAACGGAACTCTAAACTAATTGGTTAATAACAAACTATTTTCTCTTTTCTTGAGTCCAATGCCATGCTTGATTCTATGCGAATATGTTTGTAATGTGCATACAACATGTCATCCAATATTTTTATTATTTGTTCATGCATATTTACTTTATTGTTTATAACATGATGATGATGATGATAGGAATAGGCATGTGATTGTATGTGTGTGGTTGGTGTACTTGATGCGAGCGAGTATCAGGGGAGGAGTGATGAGAACGTCAATAAACGTTAACCTTTGATGGGTCTCAGCACTTTAGCTCTATCTCTAACTCAAGTCTTGTGCATTGGCATCGTCGTATCGCCATTACTTTAGTAGAACTATTGTGTCGTAGAGTATCAGGGGAGGTGGTCTCGGTCCTTGTAGTCTCTGACTCTACCGGGGGGGCTTAGCTCTATCTCTATGGACATTCTGAGGGATGCTGGGGTGAGGCCTTGGATACACTGTTTGGCATTAGGATTGGTTAGTTGCGAGCCCAGTTTGCAAGCCCTCGCCAACAGGGGCTTACGTGTTGGTATGGCACTATATAGCAATAAACGTTAACCTTTGTTATATAATGTTAATGATTAGGGTGGATGGGGACGACGATAAACGTTAACCTTCGGGTGGACTTCCACACCCTGTGTATAGAGGCGGGGTCAATAAACGTTAACCTTTGACCACCCAACCTTTCTATTGCGCATTGTAAACTTTAAACCAGACCAAAGATATGAATTGATTGCATGCATATGTAATGTTGCATTGTTTTGTCTACTCACTGAGCCGTGATGTGTGCTCACCCCTCGACGTCGAATATTTTTAGTTGATGATGCAGGTTTTACAGTTGAAGATTATATGAATGCTCCAGCGTATGGGAACGTAGCGGCGATGGAAGCTGAAGCTGAAGTAGATATACATGACTCTTCTTGCGAGTGTAACTCATGTGTATTCGATTAGATATTTTCTAGATTTCTTTATTTGGATTTACTAAAGAACATGTATTGGATATTTATTTATGTCTCAGTTGATACAGAATAATTTGCTATTAAATATTAATATCACAGTAGATTCTCAGTTCATTTTATTACAAGATTTCTGCTATTGTGTATTTACTCTGATTATGATTATGGATGTATGGGGATTCAGATAACACGGATATAGCCTACTCGAGATCCTGGTTGAACCGTTGGTTTATTAGCGGTTCATTACACCATTCTGAATACTGCGGAATTGGGGTGTGACAAGTTGGTATCAGAGCATCTCAGGCCTTGTCCGCTAAACTAACATACATTCAAGACAATTGTGAACTGAGATAGGATAAAAGTAAAAACAGTAATATTAACACATTATAAGCACAAGTGATGGTTGAGACCAAATTTAAAAAGAGAATAATGCATCTATTAAAGGGGAAACAAGTTACATACAATGAGAGAGAAACAAAATGTATATACATAACTAAAGCAGAGTACAGTCCACAACCCGGACAGTTACTCTGTAGTACAAGGAAAATAAAGTACAATCAAGAAGCTGGAGGTGAAGGAGGAGGCGGCGCCTCACGGTCTCTGTCGTAGTCCTCGGCATAGACTCTAGTCAACCAGGCTATCTGAGTCTGGGTCGTCTGTAGACTAGTAGTAAGATCGGCTACCCTCCTATCAGTCGCACGCTGAACCTCTATGAGCTCTCCCATCCGCGTGTCTGATATGCGCTGAGCGGCTAGCAGCTCATCCACTCTCACACGCTGAGCGTCTAGTAACTCCTCCATCCTCAGATCAGATCTGCGCTGAGCCTCCCTGATCTCATGCAACATCTCCATTATATCCGAAGGTGGGCGTGAAGGACCAGCCGCATGAGAAGGATCAGTCTCAGGTGCGGGATCCACCGCAGAAGAAGTACCAACTCCAGCCGCATGCGTAGGTGAAGGCGGTGGTATCGAGTCGACATCCATATACATACGGTCGTCATCATCGACAGGATCCACATGAGCTCTAGCAGCGGCAGCAGCGGCCTCAGCATCAGCCATCTCAATGCGAGTGTGAGGGCGTACCATCTCGTTCCTCTCCTCATCACTGACTTGGGCATCCCGCAGGCCCATTTTGCAGATAGCCTCCCAATCTAGAGGCGACGAGAAGGTTTTCTCCTGAATCTTCTCATCTACTAAGTCAACCCCCAGGCGAGTCAACAATGCGGTGATCATACGTCCATAGGGTAGATTACCCCTATGACCGGACAACGTAGCACTAATCATGGTCCGCATGATGATGTATGGAAGACAGACTGGCTGTCTAGTGCAGATGTTACACCCCAATTTTGGACTAACCAGAATGGTGTGATGAACCGCTAATAAACCAACGGTTCAACCAGGATCTCAAATAGGCTATCCCCGCGTTATCTAAACTTACACACATCCGTAATCATAATCAGAGTAAATACACAATAGCAGAAGTCTTATAATAAGAAGAACTGAGAATCTATGTGATATTAAAATTTAAATAACAATTTATTCTGTTTCAACTGAGACATAAATATTTAAATACCAAATACATGTCTTAATAAATCCAAATAAAGAAACCTATAAAATATCTAATCAAATACACACGAGTTGCACTCGCAAGAGGAGTCGTGTGTATCCACTTCAGCTCCAGCTTCCATTGCTGCCACGTTCCCGTACGCAGACGCATTCATATAATCTTCAACGGTATAACCTGCATCATCAACTAAAAATATTCGACGTCGAGGGGTGAGCACACATCACGGCTCAGTGAGTAGCCAAAACAATGCAACAATACATATGCATGCAATCAATTTATATCTTTGGTCCGGTTTAAAGTTTGCAGTATGCAATAGAAAGGTTTAGGTAGTCAAAGGTCGCGTTTATTGACCCCGCCTCTATACACAAGTGTGTGACGTCACCCGAAGATCACGTTTATCGTCGACTCACATGCACCCAACCATGAACATTATATAACAAAGGTTAACGTTTATTGCTATATATTGCCATACCAACACGTAAGCCCCTGTTGGCGAGGGCTGCAAACTGGGCTCGCAACTAACCAATCCTAATGCCAAAAGTATATCCAAGCCCTCACCCCAGCATCCCTCAGAATGTCCATAGAGATAGAGCTAAGGCCCCCCGGTAGAGTCAGAGACTACAAGGACCGAGACCACCTCCCCTGATACTCTACGACATAATAGTTCTGCTAAAGTAATGGCGATACGACGATGCCAATGCACAAGACTTGAGTTAGAGATAGAGCTAAAGTGCTGAGACCCGCCAAAGGTTAACGTTTATTGACGTTCTCATCACACCCCCCCTGATACTCGTTTGCATCAAGTACATCAACCACACACATACAAGCACATGCCTATTCCTATCATCATCATCATCATCATCATGTTATAAACAATAAAGTAAATATGCATGAACAAGTAATAGAAATATTGGATGGCATGCTGTATGCACATTACAAACATATTCGCATAGAATCAAGCATGGCATAGGACTCTAGAAAATAGAAAATAGTTTTGTTATTAACCAATTAGTTTGGAGTTCTGGTTCCTCACCTTAGCTTGCTAAAAGATACTTTTCCAAGCTTTAGAATCACCTTTACAATGTTATTATATTGCTGGAAGACCTAACAAAGTCGATAGAATTTAATTAGAATTAATTCCAGATTTAAAAACCATTCTGTTAACTGAGGGTCGGAGGTAGGGTCGGAGTCCTGATCGACCCTGGGTGCGACCCTCCCTTAACTCTGAACTTCCCGAACACTGAGGGTCGATGGTCAGGATTACCTAGGGTCGGATGGTCATCGACCCTCGGTGCGACCCTCGATGCACTTTGGTCCAGTTCCCTCTTTTAGTCCATTCTTCGCGCTTGGGATCCTATGTCTTGCTCCTACTTTCCATTCTACATTCATTCCATGGTCTGAAACCATGTTTAACCCACCTAGATAGCTTTCATGCATTCTCCTATGGTTTTCCATGAAAACCTAACCATGGGTTGATGGTTTGGGTTTCTCCGAGATCACACTCTCATCAATAGCTAACCTAAGGTCTGTAGAAACTCATGGAATTAGTATCCATACCTGAGAAGAATATTCCTTCTCTGCAACTCTTCTCTTTTGGCTTAATTCTCTTCCTTGTTCCTCTTCTTCTTCTTTTCCTTCTCTTCTCTTTCTCTCAATTCAATTAGGGTTGTGAAAGGAGTGAAAGTGGCTTAGGGACGTCCTTTAAATAGAGTAGGAACATACTAAAATAAGTCCCTTTGAGATTAGGAAGGAATCCCAATCGAAAATTATGCAATTTCCTAATTCTATTTCCTACGGTAACCGAGGGTCGATGATCCCGTCGACCCTAGGGTTCTAAGCTGTCCGACCCTCCCTTCAAAACTGAGGGTCTGACTTTCTGTTTTGGGAGGTCCGACCCTGCTTAGCTGGGTATGCGACCCTTCCCCTATTTTAAGTGTTTTTGGGTCGATTTGATACCTGGGATCTCGATCTCCTTCACGCCCTTGGTCCATTTGACTCGACCATGACGGGTAAACCTGGTTCAAGGTGGTAAGACCGGGTTAGATTGACACGGGTCTTACAACTCCCCCCAACTTATAAAAATTTCGTTCTCAAAATTGTACGTACCTTCTGCATCAAATAAGTGAGGGTATTGCTTTCGCATAGCATTCTCTTCTTCCCATGTAATCTCTTCCGTGTCTCTACTTTTCCATGTGACCTTAACATAGTAGATATCTCTGTTGCGTAGACGTTGAACCTTTCGACTAGTGATTTCTGTTGGTGTTACTTCAAATGTCAAATCATCAGTCAATTCCAGCAAATCCACTGTCAAAACATGTGTTGGGTCTTTGACATACTTCTTCAATAGGGAAATGTGAAATACGTCATGCACACTTGACATAGATGGTGGTAGTGCTAACTGATAAGCCACTTTTCCACGCTTAGCTAGAATTTCATATGGCCCGACATATCTTGGACTTAGTTTCCCTTTCTGTCCGAACCTCTTCAATCCTCGCATAGGCGATACCTTCAAAAATACTTTATCACCTACGGCGAACTCCTGATCTCTTCGTCGAAGTGTTCGCGATATTGCTTTCGACGGTTCGACCTGTTCTCACTCTTTCCTTGATGATGTCGACCACTCGGCAAGTCTCTTCAACAAATTTTGGTCCAACAATACTACGTTCTCCAACTTCATTCCAAAACAAGGGAGTTCGACACTTCCTGCCATACAGTGCTTCATAAGGTGACATCTGTATAGTAGCCTGATAGCTATTGTTATAAGCGAACTCGATCAATGGTAACTTTTCGTCCCATGATCCTTTGAAATCAATTACACATGCTCGTAGCATATCTTCTAGAATCTGGATTGTACGCTCCGACTGTCCATCTGTCTGTGGGTGGAATGCAGTACTGAACTTCAATGTTGTACCCATAGCCTTTTGCAATCCCTCCCAAAACTTGGAAGTAAATCGTGGATCTCTATCAGACACAATGCTTTCTCGTACACCGTGTGTTAGGAGGGAAATGATCCATCCACTTAAAATCTTACACGTGTCAAGTTGCGCCTTCGGAGCCCCAGCGCTCGGAGTGTCTCGCGCTCGTCTTCATGTATTCGGCCTATTATGAATACGGTGATGTATGCGCTCGGCCTCTCTGGTAGCGCTCGCGTCTCAGTCCTACTCGGCTACGGTTCTCAGACGGAAGCCAGAGTCCTAATGTGATTAGGACTACCTCCGAGGAGTCCTTCTCCCAGTTTGATACGACACCGACTATCCTGGTGGGTCGTTACTCATACGTTGGCACGTGTCAGTCCGAGAGCTGACCGACTTAGCTTCCTTGGCTAAGGTCTCGGACTCCTACTCGGAGTCTACCACCCAGGTGTACCCTAGTCCGACACATGGCAGTCCTATTGGTGATCTAATTCCCTGAGTCCTGGTGCCTCCATGCCTCTTCCCAATCTATAATTAGGGGTCATCCCTCGAGGTAAACCCTAAGGCACTTACAAGCTACAAGCTATTATTGCTCATCCCACACGCTCAAACTCATTCATCGTCCCACTCTCTCTAAACTAGAGATAGCCTTCTGCTATCTCTTGACTGTTTACCTTGGGAATCTCACTTAAGCATCGGAGGGTAACCGGGGCTTAGGCGCCCCCTCCTTTGTCTCTTCTCTGTTGTTGCAGGTAACTCAGAGCGCGGATCAACGGGCGATTTCCAACCGTAACAGTTTGGTGCCCACCGTGGGGCCCTCTTTTGACTGAGTTTAGAGTGTACGTATCCCTATTTCAATGGCCCACAAAAGAACTCGAGCACGGACGTCACGCGTCCTTTCTGAGGCATCGGTGCACATGGACAGTACCGAAAGCACGACGAGGGAGGACCGTGAGCCTGCACCTCTAGTGCCAGAACCCACACCGATCCCAGAACCGGTACCACTGCAGGAACCGGCGCCTGCCCCGAGCCACACACCATCGGTAGATCGACCACAGCCTCCTCCCGAATACGTCACTCGCCGGCAGTTCGACGAGTTGAAGCAGAAAATTGAGCTACTTGCGCATGTCTTAAGAGGGGCTCGAGCAAGCAATTCGGTGGCGGCGGGAGAGAATCCCCAGCCGGCGCCGAATCCCCTACCTCCACCAGAAATCCCGCTAGCGGTCCATCCGCCAAGGGCGAGGGCAGGCCCGGTTAAAGCTTTGCCAGACAACCTCCCAGCGGGAGACCAAGCACCTGGACGAAGCGTAGCACGGCCCGCCGGTCGGAATCAACCTCTAAATCAGCACCAGGCACCTATTGCGCCACCTCCGATGGGGGGCCCGAGGTCCTTCCTCGATGTTCTCCGGAGAGAAAGAATTAATGACGAAACACCCGGTTTTGGTCCTCAGCCTCCGGACACTCCTCAGTCCGAGGTCGAGCGGCGTCTACTCGAGATAACAACTCGGCTTCAGCAGGTGGAGCAAAACAAGGCTACCCTGCCGAGAACGGCCTACACTGCAATTACAGCGCTCTCGGACGAGATCATGAGGGCACCACCTCCTGACAATTTTAAGATGCCGGTCTTGGACTCCTACCATGGGAGTACCGACCCCGAGCAGCACCTAGATGCCTTCGTCTCCACAACATTATTCTACCCCCTAAGCGACGGCCTCATCTGCAGGATGTTTTCCTCGACGCTCCGGGGAGCTGCCCGCACGTGGTTCAATAATCTCCCGGCCAAGAGCATTACCTCGTTCGAACAGCTATCGAACAAGTTCTTGACGCACTTCCAAGCGAGCCGAGTGCGCAAGAAAACATCGTACCATCTGTCGACAATGAAGCAGCAGAAGGACAAGTCCCTAAGGGAATTCATCAAGCGCTTCAACAACGAGGTGCTTGAGATCAAGGACGTCGAGCCGCGGTCCATATGTATAGCCTGCAGGCAGGCGTCACCGATCGTCAGCTTTGTTGGTCCCTTGCCAAAAAGCCACCGAAGAACCTGGACGACTTGGTCGCCAGGTGCGAGAAGTATGCCTTCGTGGACGAGACTACTCGAGTGCAGAAAAACAACACCGTGAACAATCTGCAAGCCGCAATGAAGCCGACAGACAAGAAAAGGTCTGAGGCGGCCGACCCGGCACCAAGCCCGGGAGATTCAAAGAAGCAGAAGTCCGGTAGGGATCAGACCTACCGACACCCTTATAAGACATTCGAGTATTACACTCCGTTGAACACCTCGATGACGGAGATCCTCGAAGTGATTAAAAACGATCGAAACCTCCGACCACCGCCAAAAGCGCTCGGCAGCGAAAGGAATATGGATCACTCCCGTTTCTGTCGCTTCTATCGCGACTACGGCAATTAAACGGAAGAATGCAAGTACCTCAAAGGGGAGATTGAGGACCTCATCAGACGAGGATACTATGGCAACTTCGTTCGACACGCAGACAGGGGACCAGCCCCTGCTCGGAGGGATCGCGGGTTACCGCCTCCACCTCTTAGAAATCCACAACACAACAACTGCCGTGCGGACGCGGGCGACAATCAAAACGCCGCTCGGAGGGATGACAGAGACCCTCATGGTGGGCCGGCTCCTCCCAGGGAATGGGTCGGCGCCATCCAATTTGGCACAGTGGAAAGCTCGTCAGGAGGGCAAAGAGGAAGAGTTCTGGTGAAAGAAAGACTCGGAGGCCGACAACATACCCAGTCCGAGTCCATCTCGGCTTGCCTGGAGTCCGAGTCCATCTCGGTCTCAAAGAGAAGAAAGGCCGAACGCAGGTTTGTCGGCAGTCCACCCCCAGAGGACCGACCGCGTACGTCTATGGGTTTGCGCATCCCTGGTGACAGTGGCCTCTATGCCATCACCAAGGGACCTCAAGACGAGGGCAAGCCAGTCCTCACAATCATAGGAGGACCCGCCGTCGGGAACACCTCCAACAAGTCAGCAAAGGCCTACTCCCGTCTGGTGGCAAAGACTGAGTGGCTGTCAAAGAGAGCCCGGACTGGAGAAGTCATTACCTTCAGCGATGAAGATCTAGTCAACGTCACGGTCCCCCATGAAGACGCCCTTGTCTTCACAGCCGGGATCGGGCACTGCGATGTCGCGAAGTGCCTAGTAGACACCGGGAGCTCGGTGGACATTATATTCTACCATGCATATCAAAGGATGCAGCTGACGGATGACCAGCTCCGTCCCGTCACTTTCGACCTTATCAGCTTCTCTGGGGACACAGTCACAGTAAAAGGGGGCATCCAGTTGCCTGTCATTCTCGGCCAGAAGCCCAGGCAGCGACAAGTGGTGGTCGAATTCATGGTGGTTGATCGACCATCGGCTCATAATGTCATCCTCGGCAGGCCCTCGCTGAACAAAAATCAAGGCCTGTATGTCCACCTACTACCTGGTGATGAAATTCCCAACTGAGGATGGAGTCGGGGAGTGCCGAACAGACCAGGACACTTCGCAGAGGTGGTACGCCACCGAGCTGAAAAATAGTCAGCGTGCCATGAAGTCGGCACAGGTGAACATTGTAGATGTTCCCAAGGACCCCTCTCCCAACCGTGGAGAACCCGCAGAAGAACTTCTGCAAATCCCGATTGCGGACGA
>JAMYWD010001841.1:0-10188 GCA_028583415.1 Protea cynaroides
ATCTACCGAGAGAGGGAGATACACGAAAAGATGTCAAAGACATCTACCAAACTCTGGACACTTTAAACCTAGAAGCATCCACTGCCAATGGTTAGGTGTTACCCAATGGATAGGCCTCCGACTTCAGAGTGCGAGAAATAAAAAAAAATTTCATAAAAAACAGTATAACAAATAAAAAATATCATAAATGACAATAGTTGTAGCCCAATCGTCCAAATCCTCTCCTCCCTGGCTCCCGGGCTGTCACCTTATCCACCCATTGGAGTGCATTGAAATTCAAACTGACTCACACTCTAATAGTTCGATGGGATGACAGTCGGGGAGGGGAGTATTTGAATCCTCCAGTGAGCACACAACTCAATTATGTGTGGTAGGAAATCACCGACTTGCAATCCGTAAACACCATCAAACAAATAAGGCCCAAATCACGAGCAAAGACTGGAGAATTCCATGCAGCTTCTGCTTCTATAATCGCCACAGAAAAATCAGAACTATAATGACAATGACAGGGAGGAAAATGCCCCCAGAATCTTTGATGACAACACCCCTTCCACTGGTCATGGTCGTGGACTTCCAAACACCATCCCTATAAAAAGAAACTTACTCGTGGTGAGCGGGAATTGAGGAGACACTCAACTGGTCAAAGATAGATGCCGAACAACAAGGGAGCTAGAGATGTGACAGTTATCAACTAACTGAGAAAATTAAAGCAGTCATGGATGGGTGTAACTTTGGATCGACAGAACTAAAAACCACCCGATTTTAACTTTTCCTTATTTTCCATAACAAGGATGTCCAAATAATATTAAAATCAAAAGAATTTGGCACATCAGAGAAACAATACTAAAGATAACCAAACCTATAAGACCCGTATCCTAAAATCTTGTACTAATTTGGATTTTCCGATTTGTCCATCATGTCCGGATGGAAACCTAACAGGAATAGGAGCTTGAGTCTCGAATAAGGTAACAAATTACCATAACATTCTCATCACGAAAATATGAGTAAGAGTGTGTTAGAACCGCAGAAATAAACCCCGGGAAGACCCAAGCCAAAAACCATTTCAAACAATGGCTGAAATGTCATTTTTAGCCTGAGCGGCTACTGAGGGCGGCTGCTTGTAAAGCCGGTTACCTGCTGCCGGGTCAGGTGCGGGTTGACCAGATATCTTGAACCATGAATTCACTATCCATCTACCCATTTATTCAACTCATCAGCACAAGTAAAATATGAAAGAAAAAAAAAATCAGCATATAAAACTGTTTTCCTTGTTTTGTTTATTTTCTGAATTAAACTATGAGGACCAACAATTATATATGTGCTTGAACCTCTAGTTTTGGAAACCACGCAAGATAAATACATTCAGGTTCTAATTTCTTATAAAAACTTTCGATTTTCATTCCTCCACCAAAAAAATAAAAAATAATATATATATATATATATATATATATATATATATATATATATATATATTCTGACCGGAAGACTAGGTAAAGTGGGTAACTTCTGATTGAACCAAGTTTGACATTGGTTTGGTTTAATTTGAAAAAGCTAGGCTTCACTTATGCACATCTTTTTTTTTTTTGGTAAACAGCTTGTGCACATACTTCACTAGATAAGTATTGTTAAGTTGACTAAGGCTTGCTTGTTTTGCAGATCCTAATAGAAGGAAGCTACGATCGGACTAATTACCTATCGGTTCTCCAATGCCGAACCCAAATCCAAGAACAATTGGTAGTTAAGATGAGAAAAGATCTAGCAGTAAGGAGGAAAGAGTTGTTTAGGGCCTGTTTGATAAAACTTTTGCTTCTGGATTCTATGGATTCTGACTCCCAGGGAGTTATTTTGGAGTAGAAGCGTGTTTGATGAATCTGGTTGAATTCCAACTCCCACAGAGTGAACCGGATCCAGAATGGCTTCAGAATCCAAAATTTTGGAGTCATAAATACTTGCTCCAAACTATTGGATCAACTTTTTGTGAGAAAGAAAAGAATCAACTCTTACATGACTCTCACTTGACCACCACCATCGTCGTCACCAACCACCACCATCGCCACCACCCACCACCCACCACTCACTTCCACCATTGCCACCAACCAACCACCGTCGCCGCCACCACCCACTTCCACGATTGCCACCACCACCACCACTGCCGCCACCACCACCACTACCACCGTTGGCACCGCCATTACTGCCATCACTGCCACCCCCATCGCCCCACAGCCACCACCCACCACCACCACCACCACCACCCACTGCCACCACTGCCGCCACCACCTCTACCATCACCACCACCACCACCACCACCACCACCGCCACCGCCACCGCCACCGCCACCACCACCACCATCACCATCGCCACCAGCACCTCCACACCCCCCATTGCCACCACTGCCGCCGCCGCCACCACCACCACCATCACCATCCACCACTACCACGACTGTTTTTCTAGACTTCGATTAGGGAGATAGTGTGTTATTAAACATGTTTCTAATCTAAAGATGCTCTGGAATCCATTTCAAAATTGCATTATCAAACAAATTTCTACTCCATAATAATCTTGGAGGAGCTTGTAGTAGAATCCAAATTTGAACCAGAATCCAGAATCCAGAAACAGAAGTTTTATTAAAGTGTTTATATAGAAGAAACAAGGATAATCATGTCATTCAAGATATTGTTGACGGTATCTAAGCTAATAATATACCTGTTGTGGGCTTGGGTTATTGAATATGAATGCATTTCGTCTAGATCTATACCAAACCATTATAGCCATTCTCATCTTCATGTTTGCTTGTTTGAGGATCAATAATAACTCTAATTTTCTCCCAGTACCTATTATGAAACCACGTTTGAATATTCTTTCTCAACTTCTTTGATCCAAGTAAAAGAAATAAAATTAATAAAAAAATTTAAAAAAAGGAAGGGAAAGAGCTTTTTCTATGGTCACAAGAAACTTAAATCCTGCAGCTTATCATGTCCACATTAAAACTGATTTTGGTCTTCATTTTTTAATGAATATATTATCTAACCCATTCTTTCTCTCCAAGCCCCTCGCCTCCAAAAAAAGGGAGGGAGGGATGGGGGGGGGAATTGCAAATGGATTGAGTGCTTAACATATTCAACATCAAATAGGGTAGGCTAATAAAGATTAGGGAGAGGCTTTTTTTCACCAAGCAAATTAGGCTAATTTTATACATTTTTCTCTTTGCTCAAAAGAATTAATAAAAAATTTGTGTGAGGGGTGTATCCTACTATGCTTGCCCGCGTAAGGGCCTAAAGTGCTAAAAGGTCGTGGTACCTACACATGCCAGATCATTCACCCTTATCAGATGCCAGATCTCATATGATGTTAGGATAAGACGTTGAAAGCTTAGCAAGGTGGATCCCTTGTCTACCTTTAATAGTCGTATTAGTTCTCATTGGAACCTTGATATAAGATTCAGTCCTTGATGTTTCCTTGGTTTTATGTTCATATTCTTGAAGCACTAGTTTTATTTTTACTTAATTTTCTTTTGTCAAAACATGAAAGAGTGTCTATTTATACATGTAATAGACATACATAAGGCATTCTCATTACATCACTGTGTAACACGTTAGCAAACTATTGAGAGGAACAAAACCTAAGAGAAGTAAGTCCCAGAGCCATAGAATTGAACATATCTACAATCTGTTGAGAAAGAGAATCAGAACAAACACTAGAGTGGTAAGAAGAAACAACAAAAGATGTGAGCCAATTTGTAACACGTTTGGCTTCACTATAACTACATTGAAGAAGGACCTTCTTTAGTTGAAGTAGGAGTTGATGGCAGTCGCACAATAGAGAATTGTACTTTTGTGGAAGTCAAACTTGGGGGTTCAAAAGAACTTGAACAACAATAAGAGATATAGATTCAATAATATGGTTTCTAACTAAGTTGATGTTAAACCATATATTCCAGGCAATACGAATGACCCAAAGCTTAGTAGCTAAATTAGTAATAATACCAACTAAATGGGAAAAAAATAAGGAACATGTCCCTGAGAGTTACGCAGTAAACTACCAGTACCAACTTTAGGAGGGTTCGGTCAACGAACCCCTTCCGTATTAAATTTGACAAAACTAGGTATGTGGTGGGGTAGACCAGGAAATGAGTGTTGGTGAATCTAAAGGGGGGTGAATCCTAAACAAGAACAAAAAAATAAATTTTATTGACTACAAAAGGAGTTATTCTATATAATAAGATAGAGAAAGGAGAATCAATTTATTTCTAGCAAATCATATAGGCCATAACCAGATTGGAAGATAGGTTCAATGTAAACAAGATGAAGTCAAGTCAAAGAAACATGATCAAAGCATATTTGAAAAAGTTGTACGAACAAAAGGAAGAGAAAGAGTTGGGAAAAGATGTGGGCTAAATTGATGTAAGGAAGAGGTGATGGAACAGTAAAAGAATAGATTATGGAGGTTTCAGGAACTGATGGAAGATCACGAAAAGGACACGACAAACTAAGAGATAAGGGATAAAGCAACAGATATCACTTCTTGTGGAAAATTTACCATGCAAAGTTCTTCAAATAATATATATATATATATATATATATATATATATATATATATATATATATATATATATATATATGGGGAAATGTTAACATAACAAGGGTCTGTTATTTTTCCAAACATAACAAGACACCAACCACCCTCTTAAACTACATGTAAGGAAGCAATCAGAATTAAATATATAAGGATAATTTTGTGAAATCACACATTGCTAGAAATGAATTGAAAATATATTATAAATTAAAATTTCAACTGAATTTCATCAAGAAAGGATTAATTGTAATTGTGCAGAACCCATTGTCTCTCCAACTGAGCAAGGAGAAACCCTCCTTCCCTTTGCTTCTCGCTGATCTCTCTTGCCAGAGCATCTTGAGACCTTGCAACTATGCAACACTAGGAGAAATGGGTTTTTGTTTCTACTCTAGGTCAAGCTCCTCTGTAGCATACAGGGCTGCCATTGTTCTTCTCTGCAGAAAATTTCCTCCCATTGCCATTTCCCTCTCATTCTCACTGTCTTTCTTGCCGGAGCATTGTCGGACTGAAGAATTTTCACTGAGCTCTCCAATCAAAGCATTGTGGGATTAATGCTCTGGGAGAAAAATCCATTGGAAGAAAGAAGCCAAATCGTTGTTTGAAAGGAGGAAAGGAAAGAAATTGGTAACATCTCTACACCAAGTATCTGTTGTAGCTCTTCTTTTCTGTTTTTTATCATTTTTTTTATGTTATTCCCTCTTTCAACTTCCTATTACTATTGATTTGTTTGTCGTGCAAATCAATCATGATATTAGTTGGATTTGTATTTTCTTTTTATCTGTTTGTTTTAGGGATTCGTTGTTGGTTGATTTTTTTATTTTAATTTTTTGGTTCCAGGAACTGAAGTTTTAACTTTGGGACGGTTTGGTTTTGGGAGCATTTCTTATGTCAGTTACAAAGAGAAGTCATGGTGGCTTTATGGATTTTCATCCAGATTCATAAGCTTCCTTCTTGTTGGTTTGTGATTCTCAAGTTGATACTGGGGGGGTTAGAGGGGGTGAATCAGTGACTACTAAAAACTTTTCCATAACTGTGTAGATTTCCCAAATAACATACACTCTGCTGCCAAGAGCTGACTATTAACCCTTTACTACCTTGAGCTGACTAAAGTAGTCATTCACACATTCATCCTGTTAACACATTTCGTGTAACACACCATGCTACACACCTACAGGTATCCATACCAAAGGCTTGGCCTACCAAGTGTGTACACCCAGCTTGCAACCCACGCACTTCATAAATACAGTACAAACAATCACATCCACAACACAGTATCTAACGTGGTTCATCAATCACTCATTGTGATGGTTAGTCCATGGGGCAATATCCTAAACTAGGGTTTGGTATTATACCCAATACACTACTCAAGATGATTTTGTTGCTACAATAGCTCAAGTGCTACAACACAAAGACAATCTAAGCAACAACTTGGAATCCAGGCAACAACCCCAATCCTGTCAAGGCCCCACTTGACAGGTTATAAAGAATAATAAATGGATTGCTTACAAACCCTTCCCAGACATTACAAATATCACAACATAGGGTTTGTGCGCATGATTACCTTTCAAGCGTGATCACGGTATGTGTAGAGTTCACCAAACAGGCTTCTCCACCTCTCCAATGGTGGTGGATGTCTTTTTTCACCAAGAATAGGAATTTTTCACTTTCCTATTGCATTTCCCACTACAACGACTTCACCGAACTCTCAATACGCCGTCTCAGTCCTCTCCCCAAGCTCCAGTAAAGCATTGATGGCCAAAAAGAGAAGGTGGAAGTTAAAAACCTCTCTAAAGTGCTCCAACAATAGTTTTTGCCCCCAAATTGCACTTTTTTTTTCTTCCTCTTGAGCTCAAACTGGTTTTGCTAGGCTAGCAATGAAAATACCTTCAATTTGATATCTTATATGCCCAAATCAAAGATCGGACGGCTGAGATATGGCCAGACAAAGTTTGGCCAATGAGATTAAGACAAACAACATCTTCAGCCTTGATTCGGTACACCGCGATACACATTAGCGCCGCCGCCTCTATCACATCATACAACTCTGTCAAGTTCCCATTGGCACAGAGGGAATCAAAGTGTGATGGCTATTGGATCTATCATTGAAAGCCGGGAATGATTATGGAAGTCGGATTTTCCTCATCGCGTCAGGCGTGATTGAGGTTCATTATAGCCATTAGATCTGCATCTTTCTGCCGCCATTGCATACGTGCGCCACACCGTAACCTGGATCCAACTCCATATGATGCGGACTATGAATTAAAGTTATCATCTATCAATCTTGGTATCTTGATGGACCGCCTGACACACATTAAATCCCGCCTTATTTTGAATCGCTTGATCGGGATCAAGCCGACGCAGCTCCATCTCGGCCCTCCGTTTGGAATCAACTACTAATTTCATGACCGAAAGACCCTTGGCTTCATTTAAAATGGCCTCTGTAACCATTTTATTAAAAAGCCACTCAGGGAAGAGAATTCCAGTGGGTTTTTCTCTCTCCCCGCATTTCATCGAACAGGTGGTGGGCTTTGCTGAGCACCTTGCCCGAACACAGCAGGCCTGCGGGCCTGCGTGAGCTTGGGGGCCTGCTTGAGCTTGTGGGTGCTATTGTGTTGTGCGCATGACCCTGCATGGCATGGCATGGCCTGCAGGCTGGTTTGTTGGTGCTGCTGGCTTGTAGGCAGGCCTTACTGCCTTGCTGCTAGCCTGGTGCTGCGTGCGGGCCTCGGCCTTGGCCTTGCTGGCCTAGTCTGGCTACTAAGGTGGCAAGCCACATGGAGTGGGACCCACCTGGTCTGGTCCCCACCACTCTCTCTCCTCCTGACCTCTCTCTCTATTTTCTCTCTCTACTTTCTCTCTCTTCTTTTTCTGAACTGCAAGCACATAGAGCTATGCACTGGCTGCCATATAAGCTTCTGACTGTCCAACCATGCCTATTGATTGTCCACTCTATTTGCTAATTGGATACACTGCCTGCTTATATTCTCTCTCCTCCATATCACTCTGCTAAGATTGCCAACAATGACAACACAAAGCTATTCACAATTGCTCAACTTGGCCAATGTTCCAACATGTTTTATCGCCATTAGACATTTGAGAAAGAAAAGTGAAGATCGTATAAAGAATTGTAGAATGAGTTGACGAAACTGTAGGAAAATGAAGAACCAACAACTGATTTAGAGTCATTTATTGACCTGGTCTGGGGTTTATTCAATTGTTAATGCATAAACAAATATGCTTTCTTAGGTGAATTTATTGTTTCTATAGCCTTTTGTGTGACCATTTAGCTTTATGGTGGAGTTGGGGCTTTATGATTTGAGTCAAGCAAAATAAATTTCTCATCTCTATAAACACTCAAGTCATTTATTTATTTATTTACTTTCCCTTGTGATATTTTGTGTTTGTACTTTGTAGTGCTTAATTGATGTAACTTGCTCAGGATAATCTTTGAAGTTATGAGTGGTCTATTTTCTACGTCTCCATTCAGTTTGACATCTTGCTTGAATTTTTTATGGTTTCATTTCTGAGAATTGTTGCTGGTCACAGATTTTTCTTAACTTTGATGTTAAATTTTCTTCTTTCTGCCTTCCTCATTATTTATTTTTGCTAGCTTTATTAAGTTGAATTGATAAATTCTAATGTGGTTCTATGCAGTTACTGGACTGCTCTTTTGACTGGAAATACACGGTCAGGGTTTGGTTCTTGATAAGAAAAGGGGAAAAATCTTAAAGGTTTGCCTTTTCCGTTTTGTAGGTTTAATTTTCTGTTTCTTTAGCATCTTCAGTTAATTTTGCTAGAGTTTTCAATTCTTTAACCATTGCAAATACATAGATATGTTTTTGTACTTTCTTCTACTACATTTTTCTGCATGCAACAATTATAACTACTCATTCTTTCCTGTACAGATTGATTGCCACAAATATATAAAAATTTTCCATCATGGTTTCCATGAGATGTCAAAATCAGATAAAATAGCAACTTATGGGAACACCTTGATTAATCCATTTGACGAACTTGATCATGCTCTTATTGATACTCTTTTCTCCCTAGCGCAAGCCTACTTATTTGCACAACTTGTGGACTTTAAGGATATCAATCTTAAAAAAGTTCCCCTCAGAAACCATGAGTATGAATACTTTGTTTTAGTAGCATTGTTCAAATATAACTGACTTTACTGCATAGAGCCTAATGAATTAGTATCTATCTTCCACACCTTTGCTTTTGTTATTTTTCAATGATTCTTGGTTTTCTATCTCTGTAAATGATGGGGAGCTTATGTTCTTATTTAGAAGTAGTCTGATGGGTTGGGTTAAGTTAAGGACTTGGTTGATATACTTGTGCTTTATTCAATAAATGGGTTTGTTTATATTATATTTTTTAAGATATCTTATTTCCCTGCCTTTGAACAGGTCAAATGAGGCTAGTTTATTTTTAGAATATTTTTTTCTCTGTCATCAGTTCTTCCATGATCTTCCCAAACATCAGGTCCCTGACCCTATCCTCTGTCCCACTCGATTTTCTCATCTGCATTTGTGAATGTTTGTTTCTGCCTCATAAGCATCAAATTTCTATGGATGGGCGAGGACTTTGAGGAAATATGAAATTTCATACCCTGTAGTGTGAAGTAACCTCACATTTTGAAGATTTGGTTACTGTTGAGAAGGATTGAATCATAAGATGACTATTTGTGGGGAATAATCCCATATTGGTTAAGTCCGGAATCTTGGGTATCTTATATACTTGAGAGTCCACCCAATTAATAGTTTAAACTTTTGAGATAGAAACTTAACATGGTATCAGCTCTAGTTTTTTCCTTACGGTCACCCAAAAAAGGGATCACATGCCACGTGTACTTCCATTTAAAAGAGGGGCAACACATGAGAGGGAGTGTTGGGAATATTGGGAATAGTCCCACATTGCTAATGAGATTGGAATCATGTGGTCTTACATATGGAAAGTCCCTCCACTTACTAGTTCGAACTTTTGAGTTGGAAACTTGACATAGTATCAGAGCTCCAGGTTCCCTCTCATAATAACCCTAAAAAGTGATGGACAAAAAAGGGACTATGGTCACTAAAGAGAGATGGTCCACCAAAGAGAGATGGTCACCAAATAAAACAGGGACTATATGACTCCTGAAAAGGGGGATGGTCACCCAAAAATAGGGACTATATGCTTCCTAAAAAAGAGGGACCAGTTACCTTGCAAGGGACCAGTCACCTGAAAAAGAGGGACCAAGACACTTGAAAAAAAAAAAGGTAAGTGTCATGTATTGCCACATATACATCACCTAACGGTGGGGTTACATGTGAGAGGGAGTATTGAGAATAGTCTCACATTGCTAATGAGATTGGAATCATGTGGTCTTATATATGGAGAGTCCCTCCACTTACTAGTTCGAACTTTTGAGTTGGAAATTTGACAGGGAATAATCCCACATAGGTATTGTCTGAAATCTTGGGATGTCTTATATACTTGAGAATCCCTCTACTTATAGTTTAAACTTTTAAGATGGAAACTAAACACTACTCTATTTATCAAAAAAAAGGCAAAATGACACTACAAGAAGCTTTTGTGCAGGTTTGTCTTCCGCTGTTCTATGTCGCAAGTTTGTTA
>JAMYWD010001845.1:0-14221 GCA_028583415.1 Protea cynaroides
CACTCAGACATACTCTATTGGTAAAACACCAATCAATTGCGCCAGTAATTGTCTTCGTTGTAATGAGTTCGGACTGTTCAATCGAGTTGATGATCAGCCGGGAAAAAAATTGTGGTAATCATTGTGGATGTGATTTTTTTTTTCTTTTTACTGTTAAATAAAATATATTCATATAGTGGAACAAATATGTAGAGGATGAAATCAAACAATCCTATAGCCTCTTAGGACAGACCCCAGACGGGGCTAAACACAAGAAGAACCTAGCAACCCCAATAACAGGGCATTCACCTCCATCTATTGAGAAGCCATCATGCAACCAGGCCATCATGTCCTCCCTAATATCAGCAACTATATCAGTAGAATTGCGACATTTGTTGCCATCTATCTATAAATTTATCCTAGGTTTATCACATGGAACTTTTTTGTGATTTCCATACAAGAAAACCCTACCTTTTGGGACAACCAAATGTAACCTATAATAGAAGAAACAATACCTGTATATATCATTCCCAATTGCATCTCCGTAAAGATTAAGATGACAACAATAAAGACCACCATTAATAGGCAATGAGAAAATGAAGAGAAATCCATCTTCGTGTACCTGCTATGCTAAGGAAGAGAAACCCATTTTCCTCTTAACTCTTCAAAAACTTATATATAATGAATTTCTCCTGACTAATTTAATTAGAAAGAGAGACCCATCTCTTCACTTAGTTTTTGCATTCTATTCATCCAATTAGAATAGATATGCAAGTTTTCCTATTATTCTAATGAGTTAAAATATCAATTCTAATTTTTTTTTAGTTTAAGTAATTATTTTCTGGTTATTTTACAGGATGATTTATTCATTCTGAAAATACATACGTATAGAATGCTAACTCTACCTACCAACCAGTCTTCTGACTTACATGTTTGCCATAAAATATTATTTGATTTTCATAATTTTTTTAAAGATCATGAGTGAGTGGAGGAAGCTAGAGCATAAGACAAAACAAACGTAATTTTGTCCAGTGCATATTTCAATAATTCTCTCTGACCTTTTGATTAAATATCTTATCATTTAAATTAATCACATGTTAATCTAAATCAATGTATAAGTTACCATGTATTTTTTTCTATGTCTATAAAATAAGACAAATTATTATTGTTTCAAGAGTTTATTATTTTTCCAAGAGTCACAAGGTATTTATTTTACCACATGTGCAAATGGATATATAGATTATGTCTAGAATCTAGATTAGCCACATGTCAAATCTCAAGGTCTAATTCAATTAAATATTTTTTTTGTATTGAGATGTATCCTATGTATGTCCATCCATGTGTTCAGTATTCTAGACATTACGGTGCACACTCTCTCAACTCTAAGCAAGAACGGACGGTTTAAATTTAAAAATCTAAAAAACTGAATGACTCAAATTTTTCTTGTGATTTTCAGAAACATCAAATCAATTGTAACATGGACAATTACCCATCAAAATGATCAAAAAATTCAAGGTAATATTTTGTTGACACCCTGTCCAATCAGTGCAGTTAGTGTTGTCATTGTTGGCAACCCAAGCAGAGAAAGTGATTTGGAGGAGATAGAGTATCTGTAGGACTCTCCGTCAGTCAAGCAGCCAAAGAGAATGAAGCTTAATTGATGAAAAAGTCCATCTGAAGTGGAGAGAAAGAAGGGAGAGAAAGAAGAGAGAGAAAGAAGAGAGAGAAAATGGAAGAGAGAGAAAGAGGAGAGAGAATGGGTGGGGACCAGGTGGGTCCGACCTTGGGTGGCCGAGCCAGCATGGCAGCCAGCCCAGGGCCAGCGGTCTGAAGCCCGCGGCACCGGGCCGCAAGGAGCCTTGCCCGGCATGCCGGGGCCATGCCACAAGCAAGCCGCCAGCAGAAGACGCACGGGGCCACGCCACGGCGAGGGCCACGCCACGAGCAGGGCCAGCGCAAAGAGCAGCCCCGCCCGCGCAAGGCCATGCAGCGCGGCAAGAAGGAATGCCGCGCCAAGGCATGCCGCCCGCGGCAAGCGGCCGCGCGCCAGAAGGCATGCCTCGCGCGCAAGCCGCTGCCGCGCCAAGGCATGCCTCGCGCGCAAGCCAGCGCGCTAGCGGCGCAAGGCATGCCGCGCGCAAGGCTTGCTTTCGGCAACACCGCGGCAGAGCCAGCGCCCGCGACGGCACAAGAAGCCATGGCTGCCGCGCATGCGCCGGGCGTAGGCATGCACGCACTGTTCGACGAAATGCCGCAATGAAGGAAAATGTCCGAACCTTACGGAAAAAATCGACTTACGGGGCATTACCACACATTCACGGGGGTATTTTGGTCATTTTGAAGAGAGAATATTCCGTATGGGTGGCTTGGATCAAGCCACGCGACAGCAGATTCCAAATGGAGGGCTGTCAAAGATGCGGGATCTCGGTATAGCGTCGGATTCGGCGCAAAGATTCCATCGCGAGCCTTCTGAGTGGCTGGAAGCAAGATTAAATGGTGGGTTGCGTCGCACGGGAGTGAATCCCTGATTCGGTGGAGCGCATGCATGATGCACATGCGCATAAGATGCGCATCTGAAGGCTAAGGAGGCTTCCGATTGCACTTGACGCGATGAAGCCAATCGGACGGATCTGAGAAGATCCCGCCACTCTCTGACCCATCCAACGGTCAGATTTCAAAGATTCTCTTTCCGCCAATCAGAAGACGACAACGACGTACGTTGCGTCAGATGCGGCGCCGCTATGGTGCGTCGCGGCGCACGAATCAAGGCCGGAGATTCCATTTGGAATAATCTCACCGGCCGAACTTCTTTTGGCCATATCTTGGCCGTCCGAGCTCCGATTGAGGCGATTCAAAAACTCACGGCTTTCTCTCTCGAGTACAATCTGCTGAAACAAAAAAATAAGGTTTTGAAGGAAATAGCTGCGGGTTTTGGGGAAATGGTGTTTTGGAGCTTTCTTTGAAGAACAAACCTCTCTTCATCTTCTTCCTTCGATACACATGGGTATTTGAGCAGTTTGGAGTGAAGTGTGAGTATGAGTGACAGTTTGATGCGACCGATGGTGTGCGAGATGCGTTAGAAGAAGGCCGAAGGTCCATTCCATTGACGGCGTATCTATCACTCTTGGAGAGCTTGGAACATCCATTTGATGAGAACTAATCCTTACGTGATCACGCAGGGAAGGTAATCACGCACACAAATCCTACTTATTGTATCGGAGATATATGGGAAGGGTTTGTAATGATTTATGATATCCATTTTGTATAACCTGTCAAGTGGGTGCTTGGGCGGAGTTGGGGTAGGTGCCTCGAGCACGGTTGTAGCTGTGAATGCGGTTGATGTTGTAGCATCGGGGGTTGTAGGTGCAACCGTAGCATTTCTATTGTGTATCGGGTATATACGAAACCCCCGGTTAGGGTATTGCCCCGTGGAGTAGCCATCACAATGTGTGATTGGTGAACCACGTTATATTGTGTGTCCCATGCGTGTGATTGTGATTGTGGAATAGAAGTCCGTGTCTTTGCAGTGCCGGGTGTACACACTTGGCGGACCAAGCCCCTGGTATGGATACTGTGGGTGGGTGGTTGGTGTGTGCACGAAATGTGTTTGATAGATTGTCTGCGAGAAGGTCTCAAGAAATCAGCTCAAGGCAAGCATAGCACGGTTTGATCAACGACTCTTAGCGGCAGTGTTCATAGCATCAGGGCAAATCGTTTAGTGAAAAAGTTTTTAGTGGCCACTGATTCACCCCCCCCCCCCCTCTCAGTGTCAACCTGGGACTAACATATTTTTGGAGCAGTCCATTATAAGGGAAGCTTTTCTTTTGCTAAGTCATTCATATGCACCATGGATCTGCACATTTCTATCGTACTTGTAGCAATCTCATGCATCTTTTTGTTAGCATGTTGAATTCTTTTTTTGTTTTTTTTTTTTTTTTGGGTGGGGGGTTAGAGAAACCTCAAAAATAGCAGGCTAGATAGACAAAACTACTGTAGAAACCTATACCTAATTGGTATAAGAAGACCAAGGACACTAAAAACTCAAACAAGGGGAGATGCTCATAGATTGATAGAAAATGAAAGAAGATCTGAGCGATCAAAAAGGGGAAGAAGAAGATGTGGAAGCATAGCCTCCATGCATCCTCCATGTATAATAGTATATTTCGAAGTCCAAATACTATTCTCGCATTTTCTTACCGAACGACTTGATGAACCTTGAATGATACTCGAGAGGGGGGTGAATCAGTGTGAAAACTTTTCAAACTTGTCCCTGCTATTTCATTGCTACCCAGAGCTGATGAAGAACCCAATTGTCACACACACACATAAGCGTATGCAAATCTACCTCGCTACCACTTAGTGGCTATGTCTACTAGATTTGCACTCCTATCTTGCAATTCATTTCATGCACTTCACAATGGAGAGGAGTTCACAGAGTAATGCCTAATGGGTTCCGTATTTACTCAATACTCAACTTTTAGTCCTTTACTGGACAATGATATTTACCATATGTTTTTTCAGTATAAAACTGAGGGCAAACAATGTCAGGGTTCAAGCTATAATAGCCATGTGAGGACAAAGATGGAAATCTTGGAAGTCGCCACCTAGATTAAGGTCTAGGACCTTAGAAATGTGAAATCTCACCCTAAGGTAAAACTTTGATTGACTTATGACCCTTAGATTGGATTTCTGGTCCATCAGAGATTGGGTAAGCGTCAGGTTACAGTTATGGGAAGGGGTTAGGCACCCAAACTGTCCGATCGAAATCGGTCTGCTATGCCTTTCCTATGATAGACTCTATCTGTTAAACCGAACCAAATCAAGTGGTTTGATATCATTGAATCGAATCTATATCCATCAGATTGCCTACGTATTACGGAATTATTCTAAAAATCAGGTTCACCATCGTAGTTCAGGTGTGATTAAAGTTTATGGTTGTAATTTATGCTTGTGCATGATTCAGTTCATTATTCAAGTTGAAGTTTATGCTTGAAAGGATGAGAAACCCTATGGGTTAAGATCTGAATAGTCCATGTGGACTGATAGATAGTCATAGTGGATCTAAGAGTAGATAACCCTTTCTGGGTCTGAATGTGGATAACCCTATTTGGGTCAAAATGTGGATAACCCTTTTTGGGTCAAAATATGGATAACCCTTTCTGGGTCACAATATGGATGGATAACCCTATTTGGGTCAAAATGTGAGTAAATATCCTAGTGGATCTATGAATAATCCGAGTGGATTAAGGTTTGGATCCGAATTTGGGTTTCTCCCAAATAGCCTACGTATCCTAGGGTTTGCCCTCGGAATCAGAATCCGCATAGTTCGAAATTGATGGGATAACCTGTTCTAGGTTAGAATGTGAGAACCTGTTCTAGGTTTAGGGTTTAAAACCTACTCTAGGTTTAGGATTGAGAACCTATTCTAGGTTTAGGGTTTACTGAGAGGTGAAAATCGTCCTGAATTACCATTTTCATCATATGTTCTAATTTTGGAAGGTTTTGCAAAACATTCTCTTTCTTTATTAAGATTTTTATTATTTCCATTATGCCCTTCTCAAGAATGTGGGTACCTAAATGCACGTCCCCACACCTAATATGTTTACTAGGTGTACAGATATGACAGTTCAACTAGGGTGTTGTATAAATTAAATTATTATCAAAAATGAAATATTCAAACATGGCAGTATATGCAAATATAGCAATGGCATCCTAAACATGGTAGTGCATGCAAATATAACAGTGTAAACAAGACAGATGCTCAATCTATAGTCCGGACTCAAAGAAACTCTCACATTAATAATATCATATCAGATCCTCAATCTAATGGTTAGATTTCTTCAAGATGTTATCATCACGATCATTTACTCAGATTTCATCTAAACAGCCAAGATCGATGGCTTAGATCCCTCCCACATCAATTCATCCTGATCAGACCAAGATCTAATGGTTCAGATCACACAAAATGATTATTTAACAGTTCATATCCATTTAAATCACTTTTGATGACAATCCAAACAGTTCAGATTACTCAAATTAATAATCTAACCATTCAGATTACTCAAATCAAGGTAAATTATGATCAACGGATCAAATCAAAATTCTAAGATCAATGGTCTAATTTTCATCACATGATTCCAAAAATAACATCAATCATCCAACCAATGGCTCATATTTAATCACCCAAAATTCCTAGATCAATGGTCAATAATTTTCATCAAAGTTTCATAATCAATGGGTAGAAACTAATTAGATTAAAATTCAATCAAAGGGCCAAATTAAAGCTCATTCTGTATCAATGGTCACATTGGATCAAATTAACATTCATCATCAACCATAATTGATCAAACTCATTCAACATGAATAGTCTACATTGAATCAAATTATCATTCAACATCAATGGTCTAGAATTGATCATATCAAATTCAAGAATCAATGGCCATATTTCATTCACATAAAATTCCAACATGGTCGGATCAATTCCGTAAATAATTCCAAGCATGTGATGGGATCAATCTTATAAATTCAAGAATCCGATGGGGATCAATTTTTATCACATCCAAACATGGTACGATCTAACATATTAAATTCCAGCATGGTTGGATTAATCACTTAAAATTCCAAATCATCTCATTAAATTTCATGATCAAGGTTTAATTTTCATCACATAAAGATTCATGATGAATGACCATATTTAAATTTAAGATCAAAACAATTTGACATCAATGGCTCCAATTCAATATGTATCCAAACAATTTGATTCATTATGATAAAATTCAGATTTAAACCTATCACAATCATGGGTTCAATCATTGGTAGATAAGGGATGCTGATCAGAGGGTGGCAGATCAGATTTCAACCATGGTCGGTGAAAATGGTTGGGGTGCATGGCCAGGTCTGATGGGGACTGGGGTGTGATACGTGTAACAGTAGAATAGCAAAGTGTCTTGTGGGTGTGGCTGGACAAACAGGTTATAGGTATTGCATGTGAGGGATTTACAGGTTACTGTGAGTGTGGCTGGACAGACAGGTTATAGGTGGAGGCATGGTTATGGTATGAATGTAAGTGTGAGCGGTTGGTTTCGTTGGTAGGATGGGACGTAAGGTGATGTGGTTGAGAGTTTAGGTAATCGGGCATGGAGTGATGGGTTTGGTTGCGATGATGAGAGGTTGTTAGAAGGTTGGATGGGAGTGTCGGTGGGAGAAGATGGTAATGGCTGCAAGGTGGGTAGCAGGTGGTGGTGGCCGATGTGGTTGCAGCATATAAAAAAAAAACGAAAGAAAACAAGAATGGGGAAGGCGGCTTACCTGGAGTACGCAGGTAGGTTCTTTTCCCACTCATTCTGCCTTCTTCTTCTTCTCCCTCTTCTTCTCGTTGCCTTCTCTCTCTAGTTCCTCCTTTTCTTTTCTGTCTCTTCTTCTCCTTTTTCTCCCTCCTCCAGCTCCTCCTTCTTCTGTCCCTCTTCTCGTCGATCTGCCATCTTTTATTTTTTTATTATTTTTTCTTCTCTTTTCTGATCTACGCCTCCTCTTTCTCAATTCTCTCTCTCGATTCTCTCTCATATCTCTCCCCCCACTTCTTATCGCTGCCGCCTCTCCTCCTTTTATTTATTTATTTTTTTTAAGAAAAATAATCCTCCCCCATGTGTCTCTCCATCTCCCCTTTTTTATTATCTTTTTTCCTCGGCAATCAGTCCCTCACGATCTCTCTCGATCTTCCCTTTTGTATATATATATATATATATATATATATATATATATATATATATATATATTTTTTTTTTTTTTCTTTCCACTTTCCTTTTCTTTTCTAGATCTCCTTATTTTGTCGCCCCTTCTCGGATTCTGCCTTCCCCTTTTAGATCTCGCCCCCTCTCTCCTCTTCTTCTATTCTGATATCGGCCCTCTCTCCGTTTTCGATTTTCTTCCTTTTTCTCACCCCGTTCCTTTTCTTCTCCAGATCTCCTTATTCTATTCTAAACTTCTTCTTTCTTTTTAGAAACTCTCTCTCCCGTTTCTTCTGTTTAGAGTCCTCCTTTCTTTATTTATTTCCATAGAATCAACCAGCTTTCCATTTCTTTTTTTCCTCGGTTCATTCCAAGTGATGCAGTCCAACTACGAAGATCGGCCCGCATCAAAGCCCAAGCTTACAAAGCCCATTTGGCCCAAGACCAAGGTATGAACCAAGCAACAAAAGAACCAATGAACCTAGCCCTTGCTCCTTAAAACCAGCCCCTTTTTGGTGACCTTTCAAGTCTTTAGTGGATAATGAGGTGGCATTTTCTATTCAATATTTCTAGAGTCTTCTTTACATTGGAGCTTACATCAAGACATTGAACCTAACATCAATACCTTGGACCTTTACTCAAGACATTGGAGCTTGCATCAAGACATTGAACCTAACATCAATACCTTGGACCTTGAATCAAGACTTTCGAACTTGCATCAATGCTCATTGGAGTAACCCCTTGCATTGGAAGAGTTTGGAACTTGAATCAAGACTTTGGAACTTGCATCAATGCTCATTGGAGTAACCCCTTGCATTGGAAGAGTTTATTTTTTTTAATCTATCAATTATTGTTTTCTATTTTATATTTTCAGCCCTTGGATTTAAAGATATGATTGTCTTTTTATTTTCTCTATTATGCCTATAAAAGGCCACCAAAGTAGTTTGTATTGTAGAGACAATTTGAAGTGATTCTTATGAATGAAATTTGCCTAAGTGCAATTCTTGAACCTAGAAGAGTTCTCCTTTGAAACCTTGAAGAAGTTTCATTCCATCCTAGAAGAGTTGGAATTTTATTCTTCACCTACATCCTTGAAGAGTTGTAGGCCACCTTTGGAGTTGATTTACAACCTAGAAGAGAAGTAAGTCACCCCACCTTCACTTCCATCAATTATATCCTTTTCTTTCTTTACCTTTAACAAAATTCAAAATCCATTTCTGCACTTCACCTCCCTTTTGATTCCTTTGATTTGGTATAAGTCCACTCTCCCGATCCATTAGTTCCATAAGCCCAAAATTGGCTTACATCATTTGGTATCAGAGCAAAGGAGGAGAGATATTATGGGTCCAAAATTTCGAGGTGGTCGAGGTAGTCTAAGTGGCCGAGGTAGTCGCACTACCACCATCAATGATGATGCATTAGCACAAGCCTTACAAATACAACAACAAATGCAAGAACAAATTCAAAACCTTACTCTTGAGGTTCAGCGACTACGAGATGGTAACAATCCATCAAATTCAAGAGAAGATAGATCGGATGATTCCTTATCAGAAGGATCCGAACCCATAACAAGAGGGTTTCGTCCACACTACCCTCAAGGAGGTCGAGAACGGGACTGGGAAAAAGAAGTCCATAGGGATATTCCGGAGTTTTCAGGTACTGATCCTCCTGATGAAATTCTTGATTGGCTAACTCTTGTAAATGAAGTTTTTGAGCATAGAAATGTCCCGGACAATCGTCGGGTTGGCATCATCTCCATGCGCCTTCGAGGCAAGGCCATCGCTTGGTGGCGACGTGAGAAGCAAACACATCAATCCATTGGCAAAGCTCCCATCACTTCATGGAGAAAGATGGAAGATAAGATGAAAAAATACTTCCTTCCCAAGGGATATAAGAGAGCTCTATCAACGGTACCAAAATTTGAGGCAAGGTACACGCACGGTAGACCAATACACCAATGAGTTCAATGAGTTGGTGATTCGTAACAACATCATAGATCCGGAAGATGTACTTGTGAACAAATACTTGAATGGGCTCCAATCTTACATTCAAGAGGCCCTTGAAGTCATTGACATTTGGGATGTGGGAGATGCACATCAAAGAGCCCTTAAGGTGGAACGTTCTCGAGGTCGGAAACAACAATCTACTTTCACCTCCAATCGATCAAATCGGAATCCGATGAGTACTACTAAACCAAGTAATTCTTTAGACCATTCCTCTAACATGGAAAAGTTGTCTACTCAACCAAAGGTTACTAATCCTACCACCCAAACCGGTTCAAGTTCCTCTGTCGGTACAAAATATTATTCTTGTGGAGAAATTGGCCACCGAGCAAGTAATTGTCAAAATTTTAAAAACTCTCATAAGGGTAAAGGTGCATTGTTGGGTTTTGAGGACCAAGAAAATGAATTCGATGTTGAGGATGTCGATAATGATGATCTTTTAGAGGAAGATCATAAAGAAGATGGAGAAGTGCTCCATGCCGATACCGAAGAACTCCTCATGATGAGAAAGATATTTCTCACCCCAAAGCAAGAAAATGGAGACCGATGGTTACGCAACAATATCTTCCACACAGCATGTACCATTTCCGATAAGGTATGCCAACTCATCATTGATTCTGGATGTTATGAGAATGTAATTTCAGAAGAGGCGACTCGAAAGTTGAAATTGGACTTGAAAGAGCATCCTACACCATACAAAATGTCTTGGCTAAAGCGCGGTAGTGAGGTAACCATTTCCAAACGATGTCTTGTTCATCTTTCCATTGCATCTACATATTATGATAAAATATGGTGTGATGTATTACCCATGGATGCTAGCCACATCATTCTTGGTCGTCCTTGGCAATTTGATCGGAGAACTACTCATGATGGGAGGAATAACACTTATTCTTTTGAATTTGATAAAAAAAGAATTATTTTGGCACCTAGCAAGGAGCCTCTCAAGTCTCCAATGATGGAAAATTCTCCAACCCCAAATTTGCTCACAATAAAGGATGTAAAGGGTGCTATGGAAGGCGTAGATGTTGTGTATATAATGCTAAACAAATCGGAGTATGAAGTACAAATGTCAATCATCCCAGACCAAGTGAAACCACTATTAAGTGAGTTTCAAGATGTATTTTCATTCAACCTACCCTCAGGTCTCCCTCCGATGAGAGAAATTCAACATCAACTTGATTTGATACCTGGTGCACCTCTTCCCCATCTACCTCATTATCGGATGAGTCCAACCGAACAAGCCGAGTTGCAACGGCAAGTTACAGAACTCTTATCTAAAGGGTTCATTCGAGAAAGCCTTAGTCCTTGTGCTGTGCCTGCACTCTTAGTGCCAAAGAAGAATGGAACATGGAGGATGTGTGTTGATAGCGAGCCATCAACAAGATCACGGTCAAGTACCGTTTTCCCATTCCCGCCTTGATGATCTCTTGGACAATCTATCTGGCTCTACCATTTTCTCAAAGCTTGATTTGAAAAGTGGTTATCATCAAATCCGAATCAGACCGGGAGATGAATGGAAGACGGCTTTCAAGACCAAAGATGGACTATTTGAATGGCTAGTCATGCCATTTGGATTGTCAAATGCCCCATCCACTTTCATGAGGTTTATGAACCAAATCTTGAAGCCTTACCTTGGAAGATTTGTTGTGGTTTACTTTGATGATATTCTTATTTATAGTAAGACTACTAATGAGCATTTGCAGCACCTCCAAGAAGTGCTACTTACCCTAAGGAAGGAGAGTCTCTATGCAGCCCTTGACAAGTGCTACTTCATGGTGGAGGAAATTCTCTTCTTAGGTTTTAACATCTCCCAAGATGGCATCTCCGTTGATAATGCAAAGATTAAAGTAATTCAAGAATGGCCAACTCCAACCAATGTTCATGATGTTCGAAGCTTCCATGGATTGGCATCATTTTATCGGCGATTCATTGCCCATTTCAGTTCTTTAGCAGCCCCACTCACTTCTTGCATAAAAAAGGAGTCTTCGAATGGACCAATGAAGCCCAACGAAGTTTTGAGCAACTCAAAGAAAAGTTAAGCACTGCCCCGGTTTTAGCTCTTCCAAATTTTGATCTTATTTTTGAAGTACATTGTTATGCTTCCGGAACCGGCATTGGAGGAGTCTTGAGTCAAGGAGGACGTCCCATCGCTTTCTTTAGCGAAAAATTGAATGGTGCTAAGCTCCGTTATAGTACTTACGATTTAGAGTTTTATGCTCTCTTTCGTACCCTTGAGTATTGGAGGCCATATTTGATTCATAGGGAGTTTATTTTGTACACCGATCATGAAGCTCTAAAGTACATTTCAGGTCAACAAAAGCTCAATTCTCGAAGAGCAAAATGGGCGGAGTATCTTCAAGAATTCAACTTCCATATCAAGCACAAGGCCGGTGTTCAAAATCGAGTTGCCGATGCTCTTAGTCGCAAGAAGGGTTTGCTCTCTATGATGCGTAGTACTGTACTTGGCTTTGAATCTTTTCAAGAACTTTATGAAGAGGATGAATACTTCTCCAAACTCCTCTCGGATGCAAAAAGACAAGGTCCTTGTCGATTTCACTTTTTGTGATGGTTTCCTTTTCAAAGGAAATCGCTTATGCATTCCAATTTGTTCCTTACGGCAAAAGGTGATTGAAGAGATACATAACGGAGGACACTTTGGGAGAGACAAGACACTACACTTAGTTGCGACTAAGTACTTTTGGCCCCACCTCAAGAAAGATGTGCACCGTCATGTGATGAAGTGTCGAAAATGCCAAGTGGGAAAGGGACAAAACACCAATGCAGGCCTCTACTTACCCTTATCCATTCCACAAGCTCCTTGGGAAGACATATCTATGGATTTTATCCTTGGATTGCCACGCACACTTCGAAGTATGGATTCAATTTTTGTGGTGGTTGATAGATTCTCAAAGATGGCCCACTTCATTCCTTGTCGCAAAACAATGGATGCATCCCGTATCGCCGATCTTTTCTTTAAAGAAGTTTACAAATTGCATGGTCTCCCTAAGACTATCACTTCTGATCGAGATACAAAATTCCTTAGTCATTTTTGGCGACAACTTTGGAAAAATATTGGCACCAAACTGCAGTTTAGTACGGTGTTCCACCCTCAAACCGATGGTCAAACTGAAGTAGTCAACCGATCTTTGGGAAACTTGTTGCGGACCTTGATCGATGACAACCCGCTCTTGGGAAAATCGGTTATCACTTAGTGAGTTTGCCTTTAATTGTTCGGTGAATCGAACTACAGGTTATAGTCCATTTGTCATTGTTTATGGGAGACAACCCAAGTCGGCACTTGACCTCTCACCCATTCCATTTCCGGAAAAATCAATTGGCAAAGTTGATGATATTGTTTCTAAAATGAGACAAATCCATGAAAGTGTGTATCAAAAGCTTCAAGACAAGACAAAGCTCTACAAGAAGGCCTTTGATAAGCGGCGTGAGGTAATCTATGAACCCGGTGATTATGTTTGGGCTTACTTGCCACCAGAACGACATCCAGTTGGAAGCTATAACAAACTTAGTGCTCGAAAGATTGGACCTCTTGAAGTTCTTGCTCGCATCAATCCCAATGCATATCAGCTCAAGCTTCCACCCCATATGAAGATTCATGATGTTTTCAATGTGCGTCATTTAACACCATTTATGGGTGATTCTACCAATGAAGAAGACTTGAATTACGAGGCGAATTCTTTCTCACAAGGGGGAATGATGCAGTCCAACTACGAAGATCGGCCCGCATCAAAGCCCAAGCTTACAAAGCCCATTTGGCCCAAGACCAAGGTATGAACCAAGCTACAAAAGAACCAATGAACCTGGCCCTTGCTCCTTAAAACCAGCCCCTTTTTGGTAACCTTTCAAGTCTTTAGTGGATAATGAGGTGGCATTTTCTATTCAATATTTCTAGAGTCTTCTTTACGTTGGAGCTTACATCAAGACATTGAACCTAACATCAATACCTTGGACCTTGAATCAAGACTTTGGAACTTGCATCAATGCTCATTGGAGTAACCCCTTGCATTGGAAGAGTTTGGAACTTGAATCAAGACTTTGGAACTTGCATCAATGCTCATTGGAGTAACCCCTTGCATTGGAAGAGTTTATTTTTTTTAATCTATCATTTATTGTTTTTTATTTTATATTTTCAGCCCTTGGATTTAAAGATATGATTGTCTTTTTATTTTCTCTATTATGCCTATAAAAGGCCACCAAAGTAGTTTGTATTGTAGAGACAATTTGAAGTGATTCTTATGAATGAAATTTGCCTAAGTGCAATTCTTGAACCTAGAAGAGTTCTCCCTTGAAACCTTGAAGAAGTTTCATTCCATCCTAGAAGAGTTGGAATTTTATTCTTCACCTACATCCTTGAAGAGTTGTAGGCCACCTTTGGAGTTGATTTACATCCTAGAAGAGAAGTAAGTCACCCCACCTTCACTTCCATCAATTATATCATTTTCTTTCTTTACCTTTAACAAAATTCAAAATCCATTTTGCACTTCACCTCCCTTT
>JAMYWD010001850.1:0-28910 GCA_028583415.1 Protea cynaroides
CGTGGGTATCTTAGCTCTATCTCTATTCCATGATGGGTGCATGTGGCCAATGGGGGTGTGAACCATGAGGTGTTACACACTCCTGTATAGAGGTGCGGGGGCCACCAAACCTTTCTATAGCACATTGCAAACTTAAAACCAGACCACAACATAAAAATGATTGTTACTCATGCATAATATTGTGAGCCGCCTGATTGTCTTCATCGAGCTAAGTTGTGAGCTCACCCTTTGTGTACACATTGTTTTAGATAGTTGATCGGGTTACATTGTTGACGACTATATGAATGTCTGTATGGTGGTGTTGCGGCGTTGGACGTCTGACGGGGAGAGGACGAGCATGGCGTTTCATGCAGTGTCATTTTCCGTGTACCTTTGATTGGTTTTATTTATTTATTTTTCGGTTATTTTTCGGTTGGACTAAATGGATGTAAGGATATTATATTATATGTTTGAATTTGAATAATTGGATATTTTATTTAAATTTATCAATAGATTCTCAGTTCATTATATTTTAAAAACTTCCGCTGTATTATTTATATTCTGATTGTGGTTATGTGTAATGATTTGTACGAGTGGACACGGCCTATTCGAGATCCTGGTGTGAACCATTGGTTCAATGACAGTTTACTCACACCATTCTGGTTGGATCAGAATTGGGGTGTGACAATATACAGAGCCCGTTGGGCATTACTCCGTGGACTAGCCATCACACATTGTGTTGGTGAACCACGTATATCCTGTGTTGTGGACTGTCTTTATTTTCTTATATATTTATGGAATACGTAGAATGGCTTGCAGGATGGATGTGCAAATCTGGTAGACCTGGCTACTGATTGGTAGCAAGGTAGATTTGCATGCGCTTGTGTGTGTGTGAAAAGTTAGGTCTCCATCAGCTCTGGGCAACAGTAAATAATTAAGGATAATTTTCAGACACTGATTCACCCCCCTCTCAGTGTCATATCAAATTCATCATTTCTTGTTCTTCTTCTTTCTGTTGCTCCTCTTTTGATTCTTCTTCTTCTTCTTTCTTTTTGTTTTTTTCTTTTTTTTTGGTGATCTTTTTCTTTTTCCTTTTCTGTTATGTCGGTGACATTTAGTTACCCTCTTTGTTTTAAAAAAAAATGAAGCCCCCCTTCTTTTCGCTTCTGCTACTCCTTCTCCACTTTTGCCTTTATTCCTTCTTTCCACTTGTGCTTCTCTTCTTTTGCTCTCCTGTTAAGGGTATTTTTGTCTTTAAAAATTTAAGAACTATGTGACATCAGTAACTAATAGAAATCAGCTAAGGGACTAAGACTAAGACTGTCTGTAACAAAGTTTTGAAATTAGGGATATAACACATAATTCTTTGAAACTTTAGAATAAGAGTTGGAATTAAGCTATAGTCTAGGTGAGGTAAGAATAATTTTTCCATTATTCTAATAACTTAATAATTAAAACTTTGGATTAATATAAACTTTTTGGGATTTAGTAAGTTGGTAGTGGATTTAATCTGGTCAAGGCTTTGATTTTTGACATACTTGTGTGCTAAGCAAAACTGAATTTTCTTCACTTTATGAAAAAGAGTTGATAATAATTGAACGACCATCGATATCATGGCCATGGTATATCAATTAGTCTATTGATTTGAGCACTAAAGTTGGTTTGTAAATCTTTGGTACCAAAATTCTTCTTCCTCATTGATTTTCTAGTCCCCCTTAAAAAAACACATCTTTTGTAGGGGTGTCAATAGATCGGTTTGGGCTAAATTGATGTTAGGCTTTACAGGACCTGACTGAAACATGTTCATTAGGTGGTTTGGGCTGCACTGTGCACATTAACTAACGGAACGGCTTCGGTGTCGATTTGTTATCGGGCTAGTTTAGTTTGGGGTTCATTTACTGGCTTAGAAAGGGATGTCGTCTTACTTTGGCTCTAATGGGGTTGGCCACCTTATGTTCAAATTCCTGACATTCAGTTTTGTTTGAGCAAGGATAAAGTTCGAGTTGAGCTTGGTCGGTCCTTCTTAACTGTTCCATCTCGGGTAAACTCGAACAGGCTAGATTGGGACTGAAAAATATTATAACAAACTAATCCAAAACATGTCCACTATCAGTTCAGTCTAGGTCGATTTCAAATTAATTTAAACCGACTCAGTCCCCAAATTGACATCCCTAAATTGTTTTGTATCCAATTATGATTTACTGTAGTCTGTAATTGTTCTCGATGTAACTTGTCTTCTCTTTCTATTAATTTTTTAACAAGAATTCCATGGACTTTGGAAGAAGATTCCAAAGTAAGATGATTTTCTTAATATAAATAACAGTTCTTGAATTTGAAAGCTCCAGATCAAAGTGGGCTATTGGTAATGTTGGGGACAGGGATTGTTCTGGAAATTTTATTTTTATAGTAGTCTTAGATTTTTTGAAAACACTACTTTACTACTCGGCTAATTTAAATTAATCTAAAACTTAACATATAAAATCTTCTCCGTTCCAATTTTTTTCCCTAACATGGTAATACTTATGTTATGCTGTGTTGGTCTCATGCCAATGCAGGGTGGACTCAAAGTATAGTGAGTTTGGATCACCCGTATGTACATATACTCTCAATGGGATTTCATTACCATTGATTTGGTGTGGAACCTATTTCTAGTGTGTGATTTATGAAATATAGACGGTGATGGATCCCATGGAGGATACAAATACATGCAGATGAACTATTCTCGAATATAATTGCTTATGTCATGCTGTTTATGTCATCTACCTGGTTAAACAAATAAAAAACAACATCGTGCAAGGGGTTTGGGGCCTTGGGCAACATATGTCAAACCTAACTTTATTGCCTTGGGACCACCTTATTAGGAATTACTAGGATTTAGAAGAATCTAACTTTGTAATATTCTCCAACATGAATAAAGTTGATAGAAGATCTCAAACCTACTTTCTCATCTTTATTTTGCTATGATTGGTAACTGAGAAAAGAAAATTTTGAGTTAAAGGAGAATAAAAAATACATAAATTTATCATTGTTTTATTATCATTTTTGTCTTATATTATAAGATTTAATTTTGACATGAAATGAACATAGGATCATGTATCGATCATGTATCACAAGAATCCCTTGCACCCATTCATATTCTACTACATGATAAAGAAATTGACCACATGATACATTAAAAGCTTTGTAACACTAAAATTCCCCCTCTGTTATCCCCAAAAAGAAGATTCAATAACTCGTATACACTAAAACCTAAGTCTTATCCATTTATAGATGGAGCTTCAACAGAAGCTAGATCCAGAGGGAAGTTGTGAGCGTTACGTTCATGCATAACTTCCATACCAAGGTTAGCACGGTTGATAATATCAGCCCAAGTGTTAATTACACGACCTTGACTGTCAACTACAGATTGGTTGAAATTGAATCCATTTAGGTTGAAAGCCATGGTGCTAATACCTAAAGCAGTGAACCAGATACCTACTATTATTATTCATCTAATGGTTAGATTTTCCTGGGGCAGCTGCACCATCAAGGATGTTGCATGTCGCACGCCCATTGGCATGAATAGGTCAAAGGTAGTAGAAGATTGTTTGTTTCTTGAATGGATGTGTCCTTACGATCTTAACGGCTTGAATTGATTGATCATAATCAAGCGTTCAGATCAAACCCCTTTGGTAAGAGTGTGTCCCTTTGAATAGTCATATCTATTCATTAATGAATTGGTTTGGTTTGGGTCACAAATGAACTGCATCCGACCCAACATAAACACAAAATAACCCAACTCTAAAAAATATATCTTGAGTTGACCCACACCCACACCCGCACTATGCCACTCCACGCCACGCCACCTCTCCGCTCGACCCGCCCGGATGTGAAAAGCAACCCAGACTGACCCGGACACAAGGGAGGAGGGAGACTTCCCTCCAAATTTTCCTATCCCATATAGTTCTCAAAACTATATATAAGATACCCTTCAACCTCTTTCACTTCCCATGTGGGATTAAGGAAAGAAACCAACCATACTTGTGTCATCTTGAGGTCTTGGGATCCAACTTCATTAACTCCACCTCAATACCCTCTCAAACCACATACTAGAAGAAGGAAAAACCAAAATAGTTTTATTTTGAAACTTTATTTTTTACTATAAAAATAATAATACAAAAAAAATTATAATTAAAATATAACAATTCCCCCACAAGTTTCAAAATAAAAACTGAGAAAACAAATGATAGCCTCCGCACCTTAGAACAATAAGACACGTCGTCGCAGATGTCCTTCGGACTTGAATCTGCACTAGGTTTGGCAAGCCACGCTACAAAGTACGGGTTGAGTCAAACTCATTGAACCTTTCCTCATTAGTGTAGCCGACTGTCCTACCAGCCATGTCCTACTATCCTACCCCTTAGTATATCCTTTCTATACTTGGACATTTTGGCCTTATCCCTATCTTGGGTCATGAATATTTAGAGAATTCATTTATAGAAATTCTCATCGAAAACGGTCACACTTTTTACATTCACTTAGGTCAGCCCATAGTATGCACCACGATTAACATACTCCTATAATTTCGTGAGATTTTAGCTAATTAAGAGTTTTAAAACTCATCCTCTTGTCATCGCGGTGAGTACTATCTTCTCATCTAAATCGGAATAGGCAATATATGAGGCAATATATGATAGTACTATACAAGTCATCTAGTGACTTCTTTTTTTACCCTTTGAACCTAATTACAGAGATCTCCTTTCACATAGATTCGGTGTCCATCACCTTGACTCATGATTCACGGACTTTAAGCCTATTCCTCTAGATGCATCTTGGATAACCTTGGTGGATCGTGGTTTTGTTAGCATATCTGCTACATTTATCTCTGACTTAACAAAGTCAATTTCTATGGTACCATCTTCTTGTCGTACCAGATTATGTCTAAGGCGTATATGCCTTTTCTTATCATTATATACTTTATTCTTAGTCTTGACTATTGTCGTTTGACTATCACAATGAATATGGATAGGTGGCACAGGCATTGTCTATAATGGTATATCTACTACTAGATTTTTAAGTCATTCGACTTCTGATTTGGTTTTTTCTAAAGCCACAAACTTTGCTTCTATGGTAAAACTTGTCCCATAGAACTGTTTAATGGATTTCTAAGAAATCGCACCTTCACCCAAAGTAAATACATAACCACTAGTAGCAAGAGTTTCTTTTGAATCTGAAATCCAATTTACATCACAAAACCTTTCAAGAACTATCGGATTCCCACTATAGTGTAAGCCATAGTTCATGGTATTCTTTAAATACCTTAACAAATGTATCAAAGCATCCCAATGTTCTTCATCTGAATTTCTTGTAAACTAACTTAATTTTCCTACAGCTAGGATAATATCAGGTTGAGTACAATTCATTAAATAAGAAACTAAACCAATAATTTGTGAATAAAGCTTTTGGGATACTGGTTCACCCTCATACCTTTGCAAATGAGTATCAACTGATAATAAAACCTTTAAAGGTTTATCATTAAAATGACCATACTTTTTAAGTATGCCTTCCACATAATGTGCTTGAAACAAAATTATACTATTTTGTCTCCTTATAACCTTAATTCCAAATATAACGTCAGCTTCACCTATGTCCTTAGTGTCAAATTTAAACATAAGAAATATTTTTTTAGATTTAATAATTATAAGATTTGTTCCCATAATTAACATATCATCCACATATAAAATTATAAACACACCTCTATTGTCATGAAACTTGTTATATAAACATCTTTCATAATCATTAATTAGAAAAACATTTGAAACCAAAATGGTATCAAATTTTTCACACCATTGTTTAGGTGCTTGTTTCAAACCATATAATGAATGCACTAGCTTACAAACTTTATGTTCTTGTCTTAGAATTACACATCCCTCGAGTTGTTTGATATAAAATTCTTCTTCTAAATCTCCATTTAAGAATGTTGTCTTAACATCCATTTGATGTATGACAAGTTTATACACAGATGCAATTGTAAACATTAACTAATTATTATAATTCTGGTCACATGTGAAAATGTATAAAAAAAATCTATATCTTTTTTCTGACGAAATTTTTTGACTACTAATCTTGTTTTAAATTTGTCAAGGGATCTATCAGGTTTTAATTTCTTCTTAAAAATTCATTTAGTGTCAAGAACCTTAGTACCTGGTGGGAGAGGAACTAATTCCTAAGTATGATTTGCAATAATAGAGTTTAATTCACTCTTAATTGCTTCTTTCCAAAAAATAGAATCAGGAGAAGTGACGGCTTATTGGTATGTTAATGGGTCATTCATAATCATGTAAGTAAATATACCATCACCCATATTAGGTTCCTTTATTTGCCTTGTACTTTGTCTTAATTCTATTTCACCAATAAATTTTTTATTATTTATCATAGGATTAATAGTATCCTTATTTCCATGTATTACATGTTCATTAGATATTGATATATTACTATATAAATCTTTTCTCATAGGAAACACATTTTCAAAAAATTCCGCATCCCTATCCCTAGATTCAATTATGCTATTAGCATTAAACATACCATTCATAGATTTAAGTACTAAAAATTTATAAGCAGTACTATGAAAAACATATCCAATAAAAATACAATCACAAGTTCTTGGTCCAAGTTTTCTTTTCTTAGGTTCAGAAATACCTACTTTAACCAAGCAACCCCATACTTTTAAATATTTAAGATTATGTTTCCTACCATGCTATTGCATAAAAGGTATAAAACTAGTTCTTTTTATAAGGTATTCTATTTAAAACAAAACAAGCAGATAAGATGGCTTCTCCCCACATATTCATGGATAAATCAGAACTAATTAACATGGAGTTCATTGTCTCTTTAAGAGACCTATTCTTTCTTTCAAAAACTCCATTAGATTCGGATTGACAATGGACTGTGGTTTCATGTATTATTCCATGTTCTTCATAAAATTTAAAAACATTATATTTTGTTCCTTTATCAGTCCTAAATCTTTTAATTTTTTTTCCCAATTGGTTTTCAACCTCAGTTTTATATGAAATGAAAGCATCACTTGCTTCATCCTTAGTCTGAAGTAAATAAATTTTAGTATATCTAGAGTAATCATCAATAAACATAATAAAATATCTTTTACCACCTCTTGACTTATGTGATTTAAAATCACCTAATTCACTATGAATTAGTTCTAACAAATTACTACATCTAGTTGATCCAGACATATTAGGTTTCTTTGTAAATTTAGTTTCTACATAAGTTGGGCATTTATTGTACTTAAATTGTATGTTTCCTTCAATATCCTAATCTACTGTGTCATATGTCATACGAGTCAACAATATAAATAGAAGCACTTGCATTATTATTCATTAAAACAGAATCAATATTTAGTACAAAAACTCCATCAGAATTATAACCCTCCCCAATGAATACATTATTTTTAATAATGACAACCTTATTCGCCTTAAAAGCCAATCGAAATCCGGTCTTGTTTAGAAGAGCTCCAGAAACAAGATTACGCCTTATGTTAGGCACATGTAGTACATCCTTAAAGAAGATATATTTTTCTGAACTCAACTTCAGTTTCACTAATCCCTTCCCTATAACTTTAGAGGTCTGAGAATTTCTTATAAAAACTTGTTCTTCATAACCAACTAATGAATAATTGGCAAACGAATTTTGATTTCTACATACATGCTTGGTGGCACCCGTATTTGGGATCCAATATGTTGGTTTATCAACCAAATTCACCTCTGTCACTACGACTGCAAAGAAATCTATTTCTGTTAAGTTAACATTAGCCTTGCCATAGTCCTTACTTTTTCAATTTCGACAATCTTTCTTGAAATGTCCCGGTTTGTCACATACAGAACAAAGTCCCTTCTGTTTCTTGAAAATTGTTTCCTTCTTTGCTTTCAGGTTCTTCTTGTAAGGCTTCCCTTTCTTTGACTCAACCAAATTAGCCTTAGATCTATACTCTTTGGCCTTTTCACTTTTATCCTTTTCACGGTTCTTCTCATGAACCTTGATTCGGACAATCACTTGATTCAAAGTCAAATCTTTTTTCTTGTATTTAAGACTTAACTTAAAATCATTCCAAGAGATATGTAATTTTTCAATAAAAGATCCATCAACAAATTCATCTGGTAACACCATTCTCTCTTTGGCAAAGTCACCCATAAGAATCTGGAATTGATCTATTTGAATCGATATACTTTTGTTGTTAGTTATAGTATACCCAAAAAAATTTGTAATCACATATTTTTTATTTTCAGCATCTTCCAATGAATACTTAGTGTCTAATGCATTCCAGATAGATGAAGCAGATTCATGGGAAGCATAAACACCATATAATTCATCAGACAGAGAGTTCAGAATGTGATTCTTGCATTTATAATTTGCAACAATCCATTCTTCTCTCTTCTTCTTCTTAGCAGAGTCATCACTTTCTTCAGGAATGAGAGTGATCAAAGCAAATGATATAGCCAATTGATTCAAAACAAAAAGAATCTTTTGTTTCCATCTCTTATAGTTTGAGCCATCAAATGACTCAACTTTGTTAAAATCTGACATCAGTTTCAGGTTTTGCAATCCAGGAACAATTGATGTTGCCATGATCGAGTTCTCAAATAAAGTAGTCCAAAAATTCTGTCTTTAGATTGTTGTAAAATTGAATGTCGTACCTTATTTGAGAAATTGCTTATTCCGATGATGAAGACTACACTGCAACAAATAAAGTGTTTGAAGCTGAGTCGTATCACAAGCGATACTGTCCTAAAGACAGAATTTGCCCCTAATGGTGCAATCGAGTTTTGATGCAAATCTGGTTCCAAGATAAAACAGTTTCTTGACTTTCTGTATTAAACCTACACTGGTCTAATATGCACCTTCAAGTACTTCGGAGTGGTGCTTAGGCAAATGCATATGTTAATAATGGAAGAAATCGATTTATATGATAAATCAAAATTAAATCGACAAGGGGACAGTAAATAGTATTGGTTATTAGAGAGAGAGAGAGAGAGAGAGAGAGAGAGAGAGAGAGAGAGAGAGAGAGAGAGAGAGAGAGAGAGAGGGAGAGAGAAAGAGAAAGAGAGAGAGCATTAATTTCATCCAAAAATTCGAACTCAATGGAGGGCCCTTACTATCCTATTTATAGAGTAGGACATGCCCTTTCTAGAAATCCTTAGATGTAGGTGGTGCTTTCATTCCAAGGCTCAGATCATCAGATCCTGATCTGATGGTTTAGATTACACCCCTTACCAAAGGATCCGTTCTATTGAACATATGCACCTCTACGATCTAACGGTTTGAATTATTTGAATCTAATTTGACTGTTGAGATCGCACTTTTTCCCAAAGGATTTGTTCCATTGAATGGATGTTTCCTTACGATCTTAAAGGCTTCGATTGATTGATCCTAATCCAAGCTTTCAGATCAAACTCCTTTGGTAAGAGTGTGTCCCTTTGAATAATCATATCTATTTTGGTTTGGGTCATAAAATAAACTGCATCCGACCCAGCATATACCAAAAATAACCCAATTCTAAAAAATATATGTGGCTCGGTTCGAGTGTGAAAAGCAACCCGAAACCGACCCAAACATAAGAGAGGAGGGAGCCCTATCTCATATAGTTCCTAAAACGATATAAAAGGTACCCTACAACCTCTTTCACTTCCCATGTAGGACTAAGGAAAGAGACCAACCATACTTGTATCATCTTGAGGTCTTGGGATCCAACCTCACTAGTTCCACCTCAATACCCTCTCAAACCACATACTATAAGAAGGTAAAACCAAAATAGCTTTACTTTAAGATTTTATTTTTTACTATAAAAATAATAATACAAAAAAAAATTATAATTAAAATACAACACAATATGACCTGTGAGAAGCCAAACACGCGAAGTTGGAGTAGTACCAGCACTCACAGTGCAGTGGCAACGTTCACATAAACACTCTCCCTTCTCTTAAGTTTCTCTTCTCTCGACTTGTGGGTTTCCAACGATCAAATGGACTCCAGCGTATGTGATGGGTTAGGGAAGCTTCATAGAAGGTGTTTCTTCTTAATATATGCCAATGTTAATTCTAACTTTCCTCTTTATCGCTCACCGCTGGGTTTTTTTTTTTTCTTGATTATTTATCCAAAGCCTTATAAGTTGCCTCGAAAATTCTCAGTAATCATATATTTTCCTTTTTAGGTAAAATCAGTAATCATATCCTCTCTCATTCTTCTGCATAAGCTCACAGCTTTCCTACTAATCACATCCTCTCTCTCTCTCTCTCTCTCTCTCTCTCTCTCAACACACACACACACAAAAGCAGCAGATGAAGTAGAGGTGAGTGTTGGAATATATGTATGTGGGCTTAATTAATTACTAGGCCCATTGATCAGTGGGAGTCTATGTCACTAGGTTAGACCAGTTTGGTCTAGTTCGTCACAAGATAAAGAGATAGACAATCCCTATTACATTGTGGGACTGATTAGGGTTTGTGACAGTATTATATATACTAGGTCATGAGTCCCCGCAGCCATAGTTGTTTTCATCTCTCTGTACCCACGATGAGTGAGAAAGGCGTGGAACCTCTACAGGCTGTGGAAGACCGTGATTAAATCTCCAACACTATTCTTGGAGAATAACGACAGAAATCAATCTTCTACTCTCAGGTATATCTCTATTATTATTGATTACATTGAACATCATTGTATTCTAGATCTCTATATGGATATTAGGGTTTAGGATGAAACCCTATGAACTGAAAAAGTCTAACAATTGGTATCAGAGCCATTCTATACAGACCTAGGATCGATGGTTAATGATTGTAGAGACTGTAGGTATGATTGGCCTGAAAGTGAGAGAAATTTTTCTTCCCAATTCTTCGTACAAACCTGTCTAGGCTTCGGACTTTAGAAAACTTTTTCGGACCGATGAACTCTAAATCAAACTATACAGGCTTGTAGGGCTTTGAAAGACGAAGCCACCGGTATAAAGAAATTCGTCGAAGGTGATCTGACGGGCCGTCACGCGCCGGTGGAAAAGGCGCATGAAGGCCACGCGCCGGCTAGGGTTAAAAAAAAAAACTTGTATTGGCTGACCCGGTCATCGCCGGGTCAACTCGGTAACCCTAACGGGTTATCTAGTCCTCAGACCGAGTTGACTCGGTCTGACCCGTTGACACATGCGGGTAACCCACCTGGGACACCATTGTAATTTGACCCGCCCCAGTCAACGACCCATGAACCCGATCAATGACCCGACTTGGCCGACCCATATACCCGACCCGAGAACCCAAATTGTTAGTTCGGTTGCCCAAAAAAATGGACCGGGTTGGACCAATACTGAACCGGTGGTTGGTTCAACCATACCAGACCAAAGCGGTTTGGTTTGAAGGAATTAAAAAAAAAGGTTTAATGTATATTCGGTTTGGTTCAAGCCTATCCGACCAGCTCAAAAACCGAACCGAACCAAACTGGTTTGAACTGGTTTCCAAAAAAAAAAATAAAAAAAAGGACTGAATCTTCTTTGGATGTGTGTGAGCGCGTCCGACCTCCGATTGAGGTGCGGTTTTTTGTGTTGGATTCATGTCGTCGAGATCTTTAGTGTGGTATATAATTTCGATAGTTTTGGGGACCAATAAAATGTGTTTTTGGGCAGAAAGTGTCCTATGGGACTTGGTTCAATGTCATTTTACAAGATTTTCTAATTATTTATACCATGTATCTTGATGAGCTATTGTGCATGTTTTCAATGAATATTTAGCTTTATATTTGAAATATAATTGTGACATTCATGTTATTTTAATATCTCATTTTCGCTGCAAAGAGAGTTTGGTGATATCATGGTGGAATTCGGTGAAACCCACCAAAGTGGCACACCTTATTTCATTATGATGTTTTCAAATTCAAGATTGTGTATTTATCAATGCTTCAAAGTAAGGGAGTGTTCACCCAAGGGTGACATTACCAAACACAGTTATTGTGAGAGTTTTTGAGTATCATGTTGGGATCTGGTGGAACCCACCAAAGTAGTTGTAAGACCCGCACTTCGTAAACCCGGTCTAAACCTTGGTTTTGTGTCGTAGCAGGTCTTTCGATCATCACAGGGCCAGACGGGATGAGCGGATGACAAACAGGTACGAAATCAGACCAAAGACGATCAAATCAACATGATTTTATGTTGACCGGTCGATGGTACCGGTCTTGGTACCGGTCGACCGGTCAGCTCTGCGCAGCTGAATGCGAGATCCAAAAATTGACTTCTGAGGGTCCCACTTTCCTGATTTTGAATCCTAAGACTTTCCTAATCTTAAGAGGGTTACTAAACCCTAATTCTAGCCTATAAATACACCCTTAAACCTCCTCAAATCCTTTCCATTATCTCTCATAAACCTTAGAGAAGAGAAGGAGGTTGGAAAGGAGAAGGAGCAAGGAAGAAGAAAAAGGTGTCGCCATTACCGTTCGACGACGCTCACATTACGCCCGTCAACGGTAAGTGTTTTTAATCATTCTTCTTACTCTGTGACTTTAGGTTGTGGTGTGGGTGGATCAATACCATGCAAAGTAGGTATTGATCTAAAACCCTAAATTGGCCAATAAATCCTAAGTTGCCGTTAAACCCTAGATTCGAGTTCCGAGATGATATTCATCGAAACGAAACTTGTTGGGGATAACTCTAACTCCAAGATTGGACATAGAATGGATAGGTAAAACCCTGGAAATCCATGGAGGATGATCGACGGCAGTCGAAAAACCCATGTATGGTTTTCTAGAGACATACCGGTCGACTATACCGGTTGCACACAGTGCGGCTGGTATGTTGCCACCGGTATCTTCCGGGAGGCTGGTCTGTGGGGACCGGCTGACCATACCGGTCGCCAGTCTTTCCCACAGAGCTGCGACCGGTACATGCCACCGGTAAGCTCTGTGAGGGTATTTTGTAACTTTGTTGGTTTCCGACCAACATGAAACCCTAAGAAAACTATTCTAATGAAACCCTAATGATATTGTTGGACTTTGTGAAAGCACGTTTGGGTCTTGCGACGTGGAGCAAGCTAGCAAACGAGCGTCAAGTAAGGGAATCTGACCTAAACCTAATAATTAATGGACAGTAAGTCGATGTTAATCACCTGATTATATATGATGTGATGTTTGTGCATATTCACATGCCATCCTTTATTTTTAGTTATTATTATTGTTCATGCATGATAGGATGTGATTGTTAGGCATGCGATTATTTTCGTTAGTATGTGGAGTGGGGCATGGGCCTAGGATCGCTCCTTACACTAGTACTTTTTGTAGTATTCTGTCTTAACATGCTTGGTACGGGTGGGGCATCAGGGGAAGGTCGTGGTACGGTGGTCTCCGATGTTGATGTTGACCTAGCCATGGTTATGTGGCACTGTGGTCTCCTAGGTCGACGCTAGCTTGTCCACGATGCTTTAGCTCTATCTCTATGCCATAGGGAGTTATGTTGGGATAGGGTCTACCTGCGTTATGTTTCTATCCTAGTGGATTAGTTACGGATAGGGCATCAGGGGAGGTGTGGGAATGCCTTAGCTCTATCTCTATGCCGTAGACGGCTGTGCTGGGATAGAGCATACATTGATGACATATAGGATTGGTTAGTTGCGAGCCCAGTTTGCGAGCCCTGGCCAGTAGGGACTTAGGTACTGGTATGGGTAGAGCATCAGGGGAGGTACGGAGGTATCTTATCTCTATCTCTATTCCATGATGGGTGCATGTGGGCCAATGGAGGTGTGATCCATGAGGTGCCACACACTCGTGTATAGAGGTGCGGGGGCCACCAAACCTTTCTATAGCACATTGTAAACTTAAAACCAGACCACAACATAAAATTGATTGTTACTCATGCATAATATTGTGAAACTGTCTGATTGTCTTACTGAGCTGTGTTGTGAGCTCACCCTTTTTATATACATTGTTTTAGATGTTGATGCAGGTTACACTGTGGATGACTACATGAACGATCCGGCTTATGGTGGTGTTGCTGCGTTGGATGTACAGGCAGGAGAGGACGAGCATGACGCTTTATGCGAGTGCCCTTTCTGCGTGTACCTTTGATTGGATTTTTATTTATTTTCATTATTTTCATTATTTTCGATTGGGTTAATGAGATGTAATGATATTATATTATTTGTTTGGATTTGAATAATTGGATACTTATTTAATTTATCAATAGATACTCAGTTCATTCTATTTTAAAGACTTCCGTTGTACTATTTATATTCTGACTGTGGTTATGTGTAATAGTTCGTATAAGTAGACACGATCTATTCGAGATCCTGGTGTGAGCCGTTGGTTCAATGGCGGTTCACTCACACCATTCTGGTTGGATCAGAATTGGGGTGTGACATTAGTAACCCTTGTCTCTTCAGGATGCTCTCAAATTCAAGGAGATCATTATAAATACATCAAGAATTTTACATCTGCAAGAGCAGCTAGACCGGAAGTGGTTAATCCAAAGGTGGCACTACCAAGCCTTTTAAATGTATATACATGCACATAAGTAGAAGTATTTTGGGTTTAAGAGTCTCATTAACCCAAAGGTGGTGGGATTTTTGAATCACTATTCTTTCGCGGTCATTGCACGGATACTGAAGAGACCATTGCATGTTTATCCCAAAAGAGAATGTGTAGTTGGTTAACTCTGGGAAAATAAATTTACTTGCATGTGTATTTTGACATTGTTGGTGCAAGAAAATTATATGTTTGAATTTCTATTAATTATCTATTACTGCACAAACACAGGGAAAATCAAGTGCATATTTCTCCCAAAGGATGAATTTGTATTTTGGTTGACTCCCGAAAAATGGTTATTTGCTTGTATGTTGTGTAAATGTTAGCACAGTTGGTTTGTGATTGTGGGTGATTGTTTTATTTACTATACTGCACAATAATTATGCATTATCTTTTAATTTCAGGATGTCTATAAATGCAAGCAATTTGGTTAGTGTTTCTGTTCTTACTGGAACCAATTACAAACAATGGATTAAGGATCTAGAGATATCTTTAGGTATGCTAGACCTTGATATGGGTATCATGGAGGATAAGCTTGCTGAACTCACATATTCTAGTACCCTACTCTCAGGTATGAAAAAACGCCAACAAGAAATGTTTGCTCATGATTAGGCGTTATGTCCCCGACTCTATATTAGATGGAATTGAGGGAAAAGAAACAGCCAAAAGTTTACTAAAAGGCATTAAAGCAAGATATGAGGAAACTGAGAAAGCTCAGATGGGTACCCTAATGGCAAAACTGTCTACCACTGTTTATGATGGAAAATGTAATGTTACAGATCACCTTGTAGGACTTGCTGGTATAGCTGAAAAACTCAGAGAAATAGGACATACTGTTGATAAGGATCATTTGGTATACTTGGCAATGAAATCTCTACCTAATGAATACAAGCATATTAAAGTGGCATATAGAACTTCTAGAACAAAGTGGAATCTAGATGAATTGATAACTGTTTGTACTGAAGATGAAGAAAATGACAAAAAAGGGACTATCAAATCCATTAATGCTACGTTCTACAAGAACAATTCTGACAAGGGCACTAGACAACAAGGATTTGGACCTCACAAAAGAGAAAAATATTTTTCTGATAAAGCAAAGAAACCCTATAAGAAGGAAAAAGATGATAAAGAGCAGCATGAAGAAAAAGACCTGAGCGACATCAAATGTATTTGGTGTCAAAAGAAATGACATATGAAGAGGGATTGCAAGAGCAGAAAGCGTTGGCTGGAGAAGAAAAAGAATTCTGGAAACTCTAAGGAAGATGATGCACAAAAAGAATGAAAGCTTCATCTTCATGAAATACAAGTCTAGTTAGGAGTCAGATACATTAATAGTTAGAAGTTATTTAAATTCAGTTTGATATTTTCAATCTTCAGCTTTTTGTTTTCTCCATAAAGGAGAGTTTGTTTCCAGTTTAAGTATTACCAAGACATGATTCTATTCAATTTTATTTAAATAAGATTTTATTTTATCTTAAGGCGTCTTTATGCAATAAATATTTTTGTGTGTTAAAATCTGAATTTATAATAGTGATTGAATGTTTGGGTGATTTTAAGATCTTCAAAGACAAAGGATGATTCACTAATGGAAGCCTTTAGTGATTTATGAATGATACGGTAGTCATGAATTATTTTGATGTGCTTAGTCTGTAAGACCCGTGTCAATTTAACCCGGTCTTACCATTGTGAACTAGGTTTACCCATCATGGTCGAGTCAAATGGACCAAGGGCATGAAGGAGATCGAGATCCCAGGTACGAAATCGACCCGAAAACACTTAATTTTGAGGGAGGGTCGCACACCCAGTGAAGCAGGGTCGGACCTCTCAAAACAGAAAGTCAGACCCTCAGTTTTGAAGGGAGGGTCGGACAGCTTGAGACCCTAGGGTCGACGGGATCATCGACCCTCCCATCGACCCTCGATTTCTGACGAAAATTGAAATTAAAAAATTTCCTAATTTTCGATTGTGATTCTTTCCAAATCTCAATGGGATTATTATAGGACACTCCTAGTCTATTTAAAGGACGTCCCTAAGCCACTTTCACTCCTTTCATAACCCTAATTGAATTGAGAGAAAGAGAGAAGAAGGAAAAGAGGAAGGAAGAAGGCTAGGAAGAAGGTTTAGCAGAAAAGAGAAGAATTCGCAGAGGAAAGTAATCTTCTCAGGTATGGATACTAATTCCATGAGTTTCTACAGACCTTAAGTTAGATATGGTTGAGTGTAGGATTTTGGAGAAACCCAAATCATCCATCCATGGTTAGGTTTTCATGGAAAACCATGGGAGGATGCATGAAAGCTATCTAGATGAATCATACATGGTTCTAGACCATGGAATGAGTGTTGGGTGAATGTAGGAAGCAAGTCATAGGACCCCAAATACGAAGAATGGATTAAAAAGTGGAAATTGGACCAGAGTGCACCGAGGGTCGCACCGAGGGTCGATAGACCATCCGACCCTAGGTGTTTCTTACCATCGACCCTCAGCATTCGGGAAGTTCAGAATGGAGGGAGGGTCGATAGACCCATCGACCCTAGCATCGACCCTCAGTTGACAGAATGGTTTTAAATTCTGGATTAATTCTAATTAAATTCTATCGACTTTGTTAGGTTTGCTAGCAATATAATACAGTTATAACAGTGATTCGAAAGCTTGGAAAAATATCTATTAGCAAGCTAAGGTGAGGAACCTTAACCCCAAACTAAATTGGTTAATAATAAAATGTTTTCTATTTATTGAGTCCTATGCCATGTTGATTTTATGCGAATATGTTTGTAATGTGCATACAGCATGCCATCCAATATTTCTATTACTTGCTCATGCATATTTACTTTATTGTTTATAACATGATGATGATGATGATGATAGGAATAGGCATGTGCTTGTATGTGTGTGGTTGATGTGCTTGATGCGAGCGAGTATCAGGGGAGGTGTGATGAGAACGTCGATAACCGTTAACCTTTGGCGGGTCTCAAAGACTTTAGCTCTATCTCTAACTCAAGTCTTGTGCATTGACATCGTCGTATCGCCATTACCTTAGCGGAACTATTATGTCGTAGAGTATCGGGAGGTGGTCTCGGTCCTTGTAGTCTCGACTCTACCCGGGGGCCTTAGCTCTATCTCTATGGATGTTCGAGGGATCTTTGGGGTGAGGCCTTGGATACACTGTTTGGCATTAGGATTGGTTAGCAGCGAGCCCAGTTTGCAAGCCCTCGCTAACAGGGGCTTATGTGTTAGTATAGCATTATATAGCAATAACCGTTAACCTTTGTTGTATAATGTTATGGTAGGGTGGATGGGGACGACGATAACCGTTAACCTTCGGGCGGGCTTTCACACCCTGTGTATAGAGGCGGTATCAATAACCGTTAACCTTTGATCATCCAACCTTTCTATTGCACATTGCAAACTATAAACCTAGACCAAAGATATAAATTGATTTTTGCATGCATATGTATTGTTGCATTGTTTTGGCTACTCACTGAGCCGTGTTGTGTGCTCACCCCTCGACGTCGAATATTTTTAGTTGATGATGCAGGTTATACAGTCGAAGATTATATGAACGCATCGGCGTATGGAACTGTAGCAGCTATGGAAGTTGGAGCTGAAGACGATACACACGACTCCTCTTGCGAGTGCAACTCGTGTGTATTCGATTAGATATTTTTGTAGGTTTCTTATTTGGATTTATAAGACATGTATTTGGTATTTAAATATTTATGTCTTAGTTAAACATGAATAATTTGATATTATTTATGGGTATCATTCTAGTTCTCAGTTCATATTATTTATAAATTTTCCGCTATTGTGTATTACTCTGATTATGATTGTGGATGCGTGTAAAGTTTGGATAACGCGGGGATAGCCTATTAGAGATCCTGGTTGAACCGTTGTTTATTTGGCGGTTCATCACACCATTCTGAACAGTGTGGAATTGGGGTGTGACATAGTCAGTGGGAGTTTTCATTCATATCTGGTGCTATGGTTGTTTGTATTGTTGGTGATTTGATTCATGATTCAGGCTGTATTTAGTCAAAGATAAAATGGGCAGTATTTAGTCGGACACCAGACAATATTTAGCCAAAGATCAAACAAGGCAATATTTAGTCAAATATAAAAGATTAAACAAGACAGTATTCATCCAAATATAAAAGATGGTATTCAACCAGGATAAGAGGCAGTAGTCAGCCAAAGATTAAGGACGGTATTCAGCCAAACAAACTATGACGGTGTGTCAAAGTGAGATATTAATCCAAGTTAGAGGTGGTTTTCCATGAAAGGATAATATCAAGTATAAAAGTTTGAGGTAACTCGATTGAAGGTAATTCGATCAAAGAAGACTCATTATCTCACAGCAATTCGTGTTGTTAAGTAAGCTTTTGTATGTGGCTGATGGAAGGTAATACACCATTTGTGTTGAAGTATTTTCCGCTATTGCTCGACATTGACAGGCTTAATAGCTGGATCAAAGTAGGTGACGATTTATTGTGTGAATGGATTCCATGATCACACTATTCAATGGTGGCATTGTAATTAATTTAGCCCAAGTGGGAGAATGTTGGAATATATGTATATGAGCTTAATTAATTACTAGGCCCATTGATCAGTGAGAGTCTATGTCACTAGGTTAGACCAGTTCGGTCTGGTTCGTCACAAGATAAAGAGATGGGCAATCTCTATTACAGTGTAGGACTGATTAGGGTTTGTGACAGTATTATATATACTAGGTCATGAGTGCCTGCAGCCATAGTTGTTTTCTTTTCTCTGTACCCACGAGCAGTGAGAAAGGCATGGAACCTCTACAGGCTGTGGAAGATCGTGATCAAAGCTCTAACACTATTCTTGGAGAATAACGGCGGAAATCAATCTTCTATTTTCAGGTATGTCTCTATTATTATTGATTATATTGAACATCATTGTATTCTAAATCTCTGTATAGATATTAGGGTTTAGGATGAAACCCTATGAATTGGAAAAGTTTAACAGTGAGATCAAGTGGCCATGGACGGAGAAGGAGCGCGCCAGATGGAGCCCGCAGGGAGTGTTTCCATGGGGAGGAGAGGAGATGTTAAGAAGAAGATGATGGCTACCATTGCTAAAGCTGTCTCGATTCCCTGCACACATCCCATCTATCCTGAGGAGCCCATCTGCACTACGAGGCCAGATCATCTCCAGAGCCGACTCTGCTTCTCTACTTGTTATTATCTTCCTCTTTTTATCATGAATTGAAAGTGAACACATCGTTTTTTTTATATTTTAAATCAAGATTGAGAAGAAAGTGAGTCGGATATGTAAGTTTTTCAATGTGTGAATAAGATCATTGGTTCTACCCTCGCTACCCCTGCAACTCTCTTCCCTCCAACACCCCTTCTCATGCTTCTTCTTCTCTCTCTCCCTAGAAGCGACAAAGCTCACACTGACTAGACACGCAGAGTCCTTATTCATGCAGCCAACGACAATGACGATGCCCAACGAAGAATCAGGCAGAGGTGGCTCTGTTTCCGTCACCAGCCATGGATTCTGGCAAAGCAAAGAGGGTTTTGTTTCCCTCATCCGTTAAATTGAATCATTCTCTTTTGCATTCCTGGGCTCTCTTTTGGGCTTGAAATTCACCTCAAGGTCTCTCTCTATTCTATCTTGATTATAATCAGAGATTAATTAAAGATTCTAATCATAAATTTGTTGGTTTTTCTCTAGGTTTCTTCGTTCCACAAGATTAAATCAGACGACAAAAGGCTGCATTTGAGTGCCCGTTTCGTGAGATTCCTCTACAAATTCTACTGTAATGCTTAATCTGAAACAGAGAAAGATAATGAGAATAAAAAACTATAGTTTTCCAATTGAGCATTTCACAACCCATTCAGAATTATCTGTTGCAGAATTGGATTGAGAGAGCAAACAGGGTGGAAAGAGAAGAGAGAGGAGGGAAGGGGAGAGGGAGCGTGAGAAGGAAAAAGATCCTCTCAAAGTTCAATTTTCCTCAAGTTAATGATCCAGTGGCTAGAGTCAGTTATATGTAGAAACCAATGTATTGGTATATGTGCAGAATAAACTCCAGCCATCAGATCACAACTTGAAAAGTGGTTGGACTTGAGAGGAGCCGGGTCCACGTGAGAAGGGGTGCGAGAGGAAGAGATTGCAGGGGAGGGTGTAAAGGTGTGGGGAGAGGGTGAGGGTAAAATCGAAAAATAAAAAATAAGGTACTTTTGAGTCTAGCTTTTCAAATGCAAAAAAATCGTCTCCCGCGCGCCAGCCCGCCAGCCCACCATCTAACGGGCTGGAATACATCGGTATGTGTGCCGGTGTATTCCAGTCTGTCAGATGGTGGACTGACGGGCTGGCGCGCGGGAGACGATTTGAGTCCTTTTCAAATATGAGTTACCCAATTTTTTATCAAACAATAGATTAGGGGTGTCTACGAGCCACTCTGGGTCAAATTCATTAAGAGGTTTGGGATAGGTGAGTTGTAATGTCCACATTAATTAACGGTCCAGTTTTGTTTCAAATTGGCATTGGGCTTTTGGTATCGGATTGGTATCGGATTGCTTTGGGTAGAAAGCCCGGTAGGAAACCATTAAGCCCATCTAGAAGGCTGAAGTAGTGATGCTACAGTTTAATATTTGGTTTAATCGGTCTGGTCTGAACAGTCTAAATTTTAGGTCTGGTTTTTTGGACTAGTCCAGACTAAACCGAGACTAGTAAAATATGCCATACCCCAACCTGAAACATATCCGATAACTATTCAATTCTAATTAATTCAGGCCGGCTCCGGAGCTACGGATTTGGTATCAAAATTAACACCCGTACAATGAATACCTAGATGTCATTCACTTTTTTTATTTTTATTTTGATGAATCATGTAATTTTCTTGAAGAATTTAATTTGCATTTTAAATATAGTTAGTTATTGGTGATGTTCCCAGTGTTCTTATCTCACGTTTATTAATTAGAAGATCATTTATTGCTACCGGGAGGTACGAACGACGGCTTCGTGGACGATAAAGGAGTGTGAGGCTTCAAAGCTTGCTGTTGTTGTGGAAGAATCTGTCCCGACGGCTGCACTGAGCAATTGGGCTCGGGCACCAGACATCAAAATTTGACTAGGTTTCCCACGATTTTTCTAAAGATTGAGTAATCAAACACAAAAAAACCCTCTCGTATTCGGTTTTCAACACGATCTGAATCGAGAACCCCTCGAAGCCGAAGCTTCTGCCAGTCTCGGACGATCGAAGGAGATGAAAGAATCAAAGCCAATTTGGAGAGAAATTGGGCAAAGCACATAAGATGAGTGGGATCTAATGTTCTATATCTCTGTAAAATCCTATTCTTTCTCTTCCCAAACTCCGAGAGCAAATTAAAGTTCTCGATTCCATAGAAATTTCAGATAACTAAGAAAATCACAGAACAAAAAACTATTCGCCACCAAAACAAAATGTCCACATAACAATTATTGCCAGACAATTGGCAGTGGAAAAGCACAGAAACCTTGAATCGTAGAAGGCCATCAAACCATGGGATAACCAGTTAAATCAGTTGAAACAATTGGCTTTCTGTTTTGACGTCCTCCCTGCACTTCTTGATCTATAATCTGTCTATGAACAATAACAAACAAAATCACAGAGGGTGTGATGGACGTGACGGTTTTAGACGATATCATTCGGAGGCTTCTCGCAAAGGGGGAAGACAGGTTCAATTATCTGAGATTAAGGTTATGTTTGGTATCATTTTTATTTTTATTTTTTTGATAATTTTTTATTTTTACAGATGTTTGGTATTATTTTTAGTTATTATTTCTTATCAGAAAAAACAAAAAGAAACTCAAATTCAAAACGAGGTCTCAACCTCTTTTTGATTTTTATCAAAAATCTTTTTTTGATGGTTTTTTTACGCAACCTTTAATGATCACGTGTTACAAACTGCAAAAACATAGAGGGTAAAAATGTAATTTAAATATTTTTTTATAAAATCATCATCTCTCCCGTAGTTTCAGAGAAATCGTTAGTCTCCCGTGTCCCTTCTTCTCCGATTTGGAATTCAGATGTTCCTTTGTTCATATCCGGCTGAATTAGCCGTGATTCTTGGGGTTTTTTTTTTTTTCCAGTTTGTTTCAATGGCTTTCGACAGTCACTGTGTTTCAACATCATCTCGTTCTTGGGATTTTTTAGTCCGTTCTTGGGATCATTATCTTTTTTCTTGTGCAGATGTTCATTCCTGCCAATTTCTTCAAGCAATTCTTGCTACAAACTTGTTTTACAGATGTTCATTCTTGGTAAGGTCGTCTGTGTTTGTCTTCGGTCCTTACATGAAAGTTTTGCAAATTCGTTCTTAGTTTTTCTCTGTTTTGATCAATATTTCCTATTAGTCTTGTTTGTTCTGAAAGTCAATTCTTGACATTCTTTTCTGCACAGTGTTTTGCATTTTGTACTCTGCCTATTTTTCGGTTCTTTCTTGAAATCTGTCTGTCTTCGGTTCTATCTGTCTGGCGATTAGTTCTACTGGCGATTGTCTGTTCGGTTCAGTCTTCGGTATCGTCGCTGATGTTTTATTCGGTTGACTCAAAGGCCAGGCCGTGAATCTTGTTCCTATTCCAGCAGATGTCGTTCCTGCTTCTTCGACATCATGGTCGACTTCTTCTTTTCTAGCTCTGTTATTCTTTTCTTGTCTCTGGTTTTCTAATAATCAAATCAGATCTGTTGGTAATATTTCGTTTTGTAATATTCTATTTGCTTTGTAATCAGATCTATCTGCAATTCCTAATGTTCTTTAGTTTTAGTTTCTTCACATATCTTCATATTTCATTTTCAGTTCATTTGTTCGTTTCTTCATATTACAATTTCAGTTCATCTGTTCTTTCTTCATATTACAATTTCAATTCATTTGTTCTTTCTTTCAAATCTTGATATTTTTTTTTCTGGAATTTTTTCTTCGCAACCATTCTTCTGGAATCTTGATATTGAGCTGATTTGATCTTTTTGTTTGTATACCTGCAACTTTGATGACGGTGCCTCGCATAACATCACTATTTTATGTGGCGAGGTTCTCCTAGCTATGGAGTACCTTCATATGTTTGGAATCAATCATTTAAAGAGACCTTAAGCAGTATTATGCTTTCAGTGTTTACTCTTTCTCTAAGGTGTATTTGCCCAACTGTTATGAAGTCCTCGAACATAGAGATGGACTTATGAAAGAACTCTGGTTATTGTGTTCAGCTTTCTTGCATTCAACGTGGTAGGACAGTATCCTCTATGAGCTTTTGTTTTAAAGCTCATAGTAAGATTTCTTGAGTCATCTACTGTGAGCTTTGGTGCAAGGGTAGATCCAATTTGGAAAATAATTGAGCTCCATGTAATTCACCCAATAGTTCGTCGACAGTCAGAATAAGAAAACGATTCTGAAATGTGATCGATTTGAGGGCCCAATAGTCCATCCTATAGATAGATCTATAAAAGTTATAAAAATTATTTTTAGACATAGACATACCAAATCTATTTCTCATTCTACAATTTATTTTTATTGTAATTACCAAACGATTTTTATTTTTGATCAAAAATGGTTTTCAAAAATACTTTTAAAAAATAGCAAAAATCAAAACAAAAAATGATACCAAACACGACTTAAGATCCGGCAGGATCTGCGTCAACGCTGAGACACATCCTCTTCCCCGAGCCCACCCGCCTTCATTTTCATCGTTTTGAGAGAAGATAGTGGGTGGGTGTGGGGAAAGAGGAGGTGTGTATCTTATTTGCAGAGAAGAGAGATGAACGGACGGAGATGAAGATATGAAAATGAAAGATTTTATGGTTTCAATAAAAGGGTAAAATTAGGAATTTCACATTAAGTTAAGGGCAATTTTGTCATTTAAAAATTTTAAACAGTACATGTCATATTCTAATGGAAAGGAGTTGACCGAGTTTGGTTAAGTGTTATCATTGGGAGCCGAATCCTCTCCTCCATGGTATTCCGGCTCCTACCTCATTCAATCGTTGAAAAGGATTGGAGTTTGAATCGGCTCACCCCTCCAATGATTGAATGGAATGAGAGCCAAAGAGCTGTGGAGGAGAAGATATAGATGCATTGCTAAAATACAAAGACTCCATGGAAGGTGTGCTCAGGTAATACACAGGAACGGTTTACAAAAATTTCCGTAATATTTATATATAATTTTCCTTTTTAAAAGAAACTTATTTAAAAAATTATGTACTAAGATTTGGGAGTAAGTTCTCCTCTTCTCTTAGGAGGTAATTTTCTTCTTTTTCTGTTAATCTTTCAACAAGAAGTCCAAGAACTTAGAAGAAGATTCCAGAGGAAGATGATTTTCTTAAAAGAAAAAAAGAAAAGAAAAGAAAAGATTATTGAATAATAATAACTCATGATCAATCTAAGCGTCCAAATCCTCTCTTCCATAGCTCCTCGCTCTCACCCCATCCAATCATTGGAGGGGTGAGCCGCTCAAACTCCAACCCCTCCAACGATTGGATAGGGTGAGAGCCGGGAGCTGTGGAGGAGAGGAAAATCAGTTCCCCAATCTAAATGGAGTATTGCACTAGAATTTTTTTTTTAAATGTAGTCTTAGTTTTTTTTTTTTTTTTTAATTTTTTTTTGGTACTTGGCTAATTTCATTTTAATCTAAAACTTAACATACAAGACATATTATTATTTTTTTGTAGAACATACAAGACTTATTATCCATTAAAATTTCAGCCTGATGAAATGATGGATTTATTTATCTATCTCTTTTCTTTTCTTTTTTTCATTTCAAAATTTTATTTTTGAACATCCAAATATATCCCAATAGTCTAATATTCATCTACTTTGACTAGACTAGCTAACTCAATGAATCCCTTCATAGTTGAAGTCCCAGAACTGATATAGGGGTATTGAATGGGATTGGGATCGTTGCTTGCACTGTGTAGCAGATTCGATCCAAAGCATTGGGAGGATCTTGGGACACATGATCGATGCTCTCAATGCTTAAGATCGCCTTTACTACACAGGAGTGCAGTAGAGGATTTTTACTCCTCGATGCACGTTAGAAGGTGCGGATTGCATCCGTACAATGAGGCCTATCAATGCAGGGTGTTGTTGAACAGTATGGGATCTTTTCCCCGAACAAAATCATTATAAACAACAAGCTACCACTAGAATACTTTACCATAAAAAAAAAAAAAATAAAAAAAAATACTACTTGAATATTTTTGTGGTAAAACTACTACCTGAATATGGCTTCAGATAATTAATTGGTGTTGATTAGGCAGTTAAATCATTCTCCCAGAAATTCCCTTCTGCAGCTCCCCTAAAATCGACTCTTCATCAACACCACCCCAAAAGTTACCAAAAAAAAAAAAAAAAAGATTACTTCCAATTTATGTGGGGTTTTGTGGGTCTAGATTGTCTATAGTTGTATCCGGGCCATTGAAGTACATCAGCACTGTAGGGGTTGTACAGCTGTATAAATCAAATTTAAAATTCAATAAATGTCAAGTCGGATAGAATGAAAAATAAAGGGAAATTTATAGTTACCTCCTTTTGATGTTTGTCCAAATTCCAACTTCCTTCCAAATGTTTCATGAAACAATTGCAATTGTTAATTCTCTCTTTTTTTTTTTTTTCCTAGTGGTGTTGAATGTTATATTCAATGAACAAGTCTACCACGAATGATTTGTTAGTGATAAATCACTTCCATCATGAAATGACAATTTTAACCTTTTATTTCATTTCCATCATTTCAATGGGGCTATTATTTCAGGCCGTTGACTTTGGTTCCATGGCGGCGATGACGGGTGCTTCCATGCCATCTCTTACGATCCCAATGCCTCGGATCAATTCTTATGGTTTGATCCAATTGCTGAATTTTTGTTAATCAGAACTATGGAGGTTCTTTTGATGGTGCTAGAGTAATGGCATTTTCTACAGTAAGTTCATGAGTGTGGAGTACAAGAATATTGACAGCGACAGGGGCACTGTGCCAAGGTAGGAGCTTGGAGAAAGTTCAGATTTTATTTATTTATTTATTATTATTATTATTATTATTATTATTATTATTATTATTATTATTATTATTATATTTTCGATTCTTTGGGCTTTGTTTGTTTGCAAGGGAATTGAAGGGAAGGAAAAATGAAAATTTTAAACTTTAAACGGAGACCTAGATGCTGAGAAGGCAATGTTGATGAAGGAGACCTAGATGCTGAAGATGCTCCTTGTTCAAGAGTGAAATGTGGAAGGAAGGAAGAAGAGTTTCAAGTTCCTCTTTTTTAGCTCTTAGGGTAAGAGTAACTTCACCCCTTTATGGGGGGTGTTTTGGTTAGTAAAAATTATATAATTGATTACATGTCAACATCTAACAGAAGATGCCTGCGAAATAGTTCTGTATGTAATTATGATCTGAACTTAAGGGAGGTCTAATTGTCAGTTGCTTAAAACATTTGAGAGGAAGTTAAAATTCGGGGCAACATCAAGGTAGTTGTAAATTTCCCAAAACATAAATTGTCATGTCACATAATGTGGTGAAGTTAAAGATTTATTAATCTATGATTACATTCACATCATTTTTAAAATTTACTACTTTATTTATTCATTGTAACCTAAAAATGGTGGGTCAAGAAGTGTTCACCATTTTCTCATGTAATCCCACTTTTGTGTGGAACCACATAGGACAGTCATCAACCATTGTATGGGCCTACTTTCCCTCGTGGGATACTTACTTAGTCTAGTTCTTCATTTTTCAATTCATTTCTTACTAATTTTTTACTAGTTTGAACAAGGTAAATGCAAATAAGATTTCTTTGGCTCTCTTTTCTACCATGGAATATCATATATCTACATAAATTTGCATTTACATATATTAGGATTAAATCCATAAGTGGCACAAGCCTTTTTTGGGGGTAAATTACACACACCTCCCTGTTCTTTAACCAAATGACACGAACATCCCCTTGTAGCTTAAAAATTACACCGAACTTCATCTGAATTTTGAATTACGATCTACGTTCAACTATCCAGTTGTTGAAGGGGCGTTAGTTGCTAACATTACCGGCCAAATTTCGATGGCCAGCTACCCGTTCAGGTAATGCAGTTCCAAATTTGCCTTCAAATAGAAATAGGCAAATAGGTCTTCTTAACATCCCGTTGCTGTGTTGCAAAACCCATTGTTCTTCATCTTCTCTCGCTATTTCTCACCTACATTCAGATCTTCTCCTCCTTTGCATCAGATCTGCAAGATTAGCTGCCCGACAATGAATAACTCAAACCATGCATAGCTTTTCTGGTTCCTAATGAAGCCCAATATGAACACCAAGAAATATTTTCCTGAAATCTGTTCAATAATTATGAGAAAGAATGTACTAGAACTCCAAATTTAGGTTTTTAGCTCTTGCATTTACTAGCTAAATATCCATTCTTTTACAGTCCAAAGTAATGAACAGCATGCTTGAATCCGTAATTTTCTTTCAATATGATGTAATTTTGATTTAATTTGCGCAATGGATGTACAAAGAACCTGTAGAGGGGGGTTTGGATTTCAAATTCCCAGGAGGTTTGGAGGGGTCTTAACAAAGGACCACTTACTCAGTCCCAAATCCTCACGCATTCTGTAAAACTCAGGCCATGGAAGTATCCATATTAGATTCGACCAGCTGGGCAGCAACATTGCTGCAATTTCATCGATTTCTTTCATTTTCTTTCTCGGTCCTTCTTGGGCATTTTGAAGACTTTATAGGGGGTAGTAATTGATGTATTAAAAAACTTAATTCAACCCTAAATCTGGTTTCTTATTGTTAAATAAACATGAAAACAGAAATTTGAGATTCTGTCCAAATATGTAAGGATACTGTATATAGAGCTTCTAAACCAATTTAGTTATGTTAATAAACTTCAAATCATGCATAGATCTTTGGTTCCTAATTAATGAAATCTGTTAATAAACCCAATCGGGTAAATAGAAATCGTCGGAAATGACATCGTTTTGTAGGTGCTGTCGCCGAAGTGATGTCGGAGTTTGTAGAGAAGCCAGATGGAGTTGAACGAATAGGGGAGCCTCTTTTGCAAACGCAGGATTGGTTCAGGAGGGGTCAGACAGTACAGCCTCTCTTCATTCTTGTATTGTATGGATTTGCAGTAATGGCAAATTTTTTTTTTGAGAATGGGTAATAATAATGTTGAAGAATTTTGACGACCTCTTACCTGATTTTCTCATCGCACGCTTGGTTGACTTCCTGAAATAAAGTGCAGATTAATTGAACCAAAAAAGATAAAAGGACTCAGGGAGGAGGGAGACGTTTGTCGGCCATCTTTGTCTGAATTTTGCAGAAAAATTCAAACCTCACGTGTGAGTTAATATCCAATCAAAGAATTTTTGGAGGTCCACTTGAACGTGGATTTAAACTTTCCGGAGGTAT
>JAMYWD010001851.1:0-25561 GCA_028583415.1 Protea cynaroides
ATTCCACACTGTTCGAATGGTGTGATGAATCGCTAAACAAACAACGGCTCAACCAGGATCTCTAATAGGCTATCCCAGCGTTATCCAAACTTTACACGCATCCACAATCATAATCAGAGTAATACACAATAGCGGAAAATTTATAAATAATATGAACTGAGTACTAGAATGATACCCATAAATAATATCAAATTATTCTGTGTTTAACTAAGACATAAATATATAAATACCAATACATGTCTTATAAATCCAAATAAGAAAACTACAAAATATCTAATCGAATACACACGAGTTGCACTCGCAAGAGGAGTCGTGTGTATCGTCTTCAGCTCCAACTTCCATAGCTGCTCCAGTTCCGTACGTTGACGCGTTCATATAATCTTCAACAGTATATCCTGCATCATCAACTAAAAATATTCGACGTCGAGGGGTGAGCACACAACACGGCTCAGTGAGTAGCCAAAACAATGCAACAATACATATGCATGCAAAAAGTCAATTCATATCTTTGGTCTTGGTTTATAGTTTGCAATGTGCAATAGAAAGGTTGGGTGATCAAAGGTTAACGTTTATTGATACCGCCTCTATACACAGGGTGTGGAAGCCCGCCCGAAGGTTAACGTTTATCGTCGTCCCCATCCACCCTACCATAACATTATACAACAAAGGTTAACGTTTATTGCTATATAATGCTATACCAACACGTAAGCCCCTGTTAGCGAGGGCTTGCAAACTGGGCTCGCTACTAACCAATCCTAATGCCAAACAAGTGTATCCAAGGCCTCACCCCCAAGCATCCCCTCGGAACATCCATAGAGATAGAGCTAAGGCCCCCCGGTAGAGTCGAGACTATAAGGACCGAGACCACCTCCCACGATACTCTACGACATAATAGTTACGCTAAGGTAATGGCGATACGACGATGCCAATGCACAAGACTTGAGTTAGAGATAGAGCTAAAGTGCTGAGACCCGCCAAAGGTTAACGTTTATTGACGTTCTCATCACACCTCCCCTGATACTCTCTCGCATCAAGCACATCAACCACACACATACAAGCACATGCTTATTCCTATCATCATCATCATCATCATGTTATAAACAGTAAAGTAAATATGCATGAACAAGTAATAGAAATATTGGATGGCATCTTTGTATGCACATTACAATCATATTCACATAGAATCAAACATGGCATAGGACTCAAGAAAAAAAAAACAGTTTATTATTAACCAATTTAGTTTGGGGTTAAGGTTCTTCACCTTAGCTTGCTAATAGATATTTTCCAAGCTTTCGATTCACTGTTATAACGGTACTATATTGCTAGCAAACCTAACAAAGTCGATAGAATTTAATTAGAATTAATTCAGAATTTAAAAACCATTCTGTCAACTGAGGGTCGATGCTAGGGTCGATGCTAGGGTCGATGGGTCTATCGACCCTCCCAGCATTCTGAACTTCCCGAATGCTGAGGGTCGATGGTCTGAAACACCTAGGGTCGGATGGTCTATCGACCCTCGATGCGACCCTTGGTGCACTCTGGTCAAATTTCCACTTTTTAATCCATTCTTCGTGTTTGGGGTCCTATGGCTTGCCTCCTACATTCACCCAACATTCATTCCATGGTCTAGAACCATGTATGATTCATCTAGATAGCTTTCGTGCATCCTCCCATGGTTTCCCATGAAAACCTAACCATGGATGGATGGTTTGGGTTTCTCCGAAATCCTACACTCAACCATATCTAACCTAAGGTCTGTAGAAACTCATGGAATTAGTATCCATACCTGGGAAGATTACTTTCCTCTGCAATTTCTTCTCCTTTTTGCCAAGCCTTCTTCCTAGCCTCCTTTCTTCCTCTTTTCCTTCTTCTCTCTTTCTCTCAATTCAATTAGGGTTGTGAAAGGAGTGAATGTGGCTTAGGAACGTCCTTTAAATAGAATAGGAATGTCCTATAATAATCCCATTGAGATTTGGAAAGAATCCCAACCGAAAATTAGATTGAGTGTCGATCTTTCTGGTTTGGGAGGTCCGACCCTGCTTAGCTGGGTGTGCGACCCTCCCCTAGAATTAAGTGTTTTTGGGTCGATTTCATACTTGGGATCTCGATCTCCTTCATGCCCTTGGTCCACTCGACTCAACCATGATGGGTAGACCTGGTTCAAGGTGGTAAGACCGGGTTAGATTGACATGGGTCTTACATCAACTCCCACCATAATTGGAAATTTAACCTTTTCTTTGTCTCCTGGGATCCATTACCCAGGGACACTTAGCCTCGTAACATCTGGTCCAAGTCTATCCTGTCCTTGGTCAACACTGTCCCACTAATTCGCCAAGACTTAAATGAGTTTTTCGAGGCAATCTACGTAGTTCCTCCCCCGACCAAAGAGCAACTGACTGACCTCTCATTTCTCCAGAATGCTAGGCTGGTAAGCCCTATTTTTATAATTACCCCTATTTTTTGTATTATATGACACTTGACATTCACTTTTCTGATTGACAGTAGACATCGGATTGAAAGATCTTGCTGAGATCCTGATGGCCGAGAGCCCTCCGAAGGAGACCGATGTGGTCGAGGCCCAAACTTCCGCGGGTCCTCAAGAAGATACTGCCGAGGTCATCGAGCTTGTTAAAGTTGAAGAACATTCTTCCCCTCTTGTGGTTTTTTCTCCAGGGCAAGAGGTCAGCGCAGCTGAGGGTGGTATCGAGGCATAGGAGCTTGAACCCGAAGAGGGCACAGAGCTTTGTACTCATGAAAAGAGGAAGCGTCGTCATGAAGAGAGATCTGAGAAGAAGAAGAAGAAGAAGAAGAAGAAGAAATCTTCCAAGAACGAGGGGGAGTCTCGAGGTATACTTCCTCTTGTCCTCCTATTTTTCTTTGACAAATACCTTTTGTTTAGCAGTTGGCAGTGCGAGGGATCATTCTACTAAATTCACTTATCTTGAGGACATAGAGGATGATGTGACCCCTTTCATGCCTGAGCTCAACATAACAACCAGACAATCGGCCTTCGAGCTCCTACCGTTGCAAAGGAGATCATTCGACCTATGAGGCTTCCTGTAGACGAGGCAAACTATGACAAGATGACACTCGGAGAGGCCTTTCACCGCGAGGCTTGTCATCATATCAAGGTAATTACAATTGGTGTTGCTTTCTTTTCTTTGACATTTTCTATAACATGACTTCCTTTTTTCTTGTAGTCTGGCCATTTCTTACACAGAGCTAGGGAAGCATTTGTCAACATCGAGGCCAGACTAGACTTGGCTCTCCAACGGTTGTCTGATGCTGAGACTCATCGGGATGAAGCCTATGCTCTCGCCAAAGGGTAGCAAGAGGAGAATTTGAAGTCTCAGGGGCGGGCAAAAGACCTCGAGAAGGAAGTCAAAAAGTTAAAGGCAAACATTGCCAAGGCTAAGAAAGAGAAGATCATGCTTCAGTAGGAGTGGGATGACGCTAAGGATAGAGCGAGGGAGGACCAAAATTCGTACGAGGGTCTGAAAGAGACTCGCATGCGCCTTAATGAGGAGGTTCAGAATGCTAAGGCCACTGTTGAAGCAACATAGAAGATTATCTAAGATGAACGCATTGCTCACAGTGCTGCTTTGGTAAGGCTTGAGGCTACTTCAGAGGTCAGAGTTCGAGAGGCAGGGAGGAAAGCCTTGGAAGATTTCAAGACTGGGACGGAATACAAGAAGACTGTGACGGAGTCTTTGCTCAAGCTGGTGATGCCAATTTTGACTGAGACCCATGATTTTGTTTGGCCCACGTATCCCCATTTTGATCTCTAGCCAGTTAGTGCTTTCAAGAAGCTTTTATGAGTCGTTGCCACTCTGAGGGCCTTACCATTCCTATCACTCCCTTCTTTTTCTGATCAGCTTGCCTCTCTGCCTTTGGAGGTTACAACCGAAGATCAACCTACATCCGTCCTTCCTGGATCGATACCTCAACCCAGCCAAGTTGAAGAGATCTCTCATGTAGAAGTTCCAGTTCTCCCTTCAGAACAAGTCCTCCCTACGATCGAGCCATGAAGAAGAAAGATAAAGTTTAGAAAGTTCTATTCTTTTATGTACAAATTTTTCTATCAATGAACAAGTTTTTTCTTCACTCCTATGGTTTTTGTTCTTTGAGATTGACATTTGACTTAGGATAATTATCTGCCCTCTGAGCTTCAAGGCCCTTGGGGTAGCCGAGGATGTCAAAGATATACTCTTCCAACAGAGGCTAGCGTCGGTAGAGTCGACCCTCTGTGCTTGGGCACCTCGAAATGCTGCTGAAACCAGTACTTATAATTACTTAGAATAATTATCCACCCTCCGAGCTTCGAGGCCCTTGAAGCAGACAAGGGTGTCGAAGATGGGTATCGAAGATAGTCTCTTCCAATTGAGGTTTGCGTCGACAGAGTCGATCCTCCGTGCTTTGGCTCCTTGAAATGGTGTTGAAGCTAATACTTATCCTTACTTAGGATAATTATCCACCCTCCGAGCTTCGAGGCCCTTGAGGCAGGCGAGGGTGTCGAAGATATTCTCTTTCAATTGAGGTTTGTGTCGACAGAGTCAACCCTCCGTGCTTCGACACCTCAAAATAGTATTGAAGCCAATGCTTATCCTTACTTAGAATAATTATCCACCCTCTGAGCTTCGAGGCCCTTGGGGCAGAAGAGGATTTCGAAGATAGTCTCTTCCCATTGAGGCTAGCATTGACAGAATCGACCCTCTGTGCTTCGGCACCCCGAAATATTGTTGAAGCCAATGCTTTATCCTTACTTAGGATAATTATCCACCCTCCGAGCTTCGAAGCCCTTGGGGCAGCTGAGAGTGTCGAAGATATTCTTTCAATGATAAGTACATCATATTTCTTGTAACCAAGCATCTTTATTGATTTTTATTTGATTTACAACACTTTACAAATAAAACTTTCATAAATTCAACGCATTCCACGTCCTTTGGACAGCCTTGCCGTCCAGGTGGTATGCCCCTATCCTTGTTGTTTTTATCACTTTATATGGTCCCTCCCAGTTTGGAGCCAACTTTCCTTGTCTAGTTGGTTCCGAGGTCGAGGCGTTTCTTAGTACTAGGTTGCTTACTTGGAACAGTTTCTCCTTCACTTTCTTGTTGTAGTGATTGGCGACCCGATCTTGGTATGCGACGTTCTTTAGGTGGGCCGCCTCCCTTACTTCTTCAAGGATGTCGAGGTCTATCAACATATTTTCTCTATTTGTTTCTTCATCGAAGTTTGTTATTCGGAAAGACTTGTGGACGACCTCGACGGGTATTACCGCCTCTGCCCCATGGCTAAGATGAAAGGTGTTTCTCCCGTGGGTGTTATGCTGGTTGTCTTGTACGATCAAACAACGCTCGAGACTTCCTCCACCCATATTTTCCTTTCCTCTGTCAATCTGTCTTTTAATCCACTTAGGATTTCTTGGTTTATTACTTCCTCCTGTGCAATCCTCTTCTTTAGACCCTCGAGGATGGTTCGGTTGGTGATTTTGACTTGTCCATTTAACTTTGGATGGTATACTGAGGTGAAGTGTTGGGCAATCTTATATTGTTTACAGAAGCCTCAAAATTTGTTCGAATCGAATTGCTTCCCATTGTCGGTAACCACTGCCTGCGGTATCCCATATCGATAGACCACGGAGAGTTTAAGGAATTCTGTCACCTTTGAGGCTATTATCTTGGGCATCGGTTCCACTTCTCTCCATTTGGTGAAATAGTCGATGGCCACAATCAGGAACTTATTCTGCCTCAGTCCTACAGGGAACAGCCTTAAGATATCCATTTCCCATATAGCAAATGGAATCGGGCTCGCTATGGGCTATAGTGGTGCGGCTGGCTGATGCTAAATTTTGATGTGTCTCTGGCATTGTAAGCACTTCTTCACGTACACCTCACACTGACTTACTATGCTAAGGAAGTAGTAGCCGTGTCTGATTAGTTTTTGTGCCAGAGTCCGTCCTGCCTGATGACTACTGCAAAATCCTTCGTGGACGTCTTCAATTGCTCCTTGAGCCTTGGAGGGTCGTAGGCGTCTTAGTAATGGTAGTGAGAAGGCCTTCTTGTACAGTACATCTTCGTATATGACGTACCACTGACCTGCTCTGTATTTTTCTTGCCTCCTTATGGCCATCCGGGAGTATACCATTTTTCAAGAAGTCTTGGATCACATCCATCCAGCAGGGCTTGTTGGTGACCATGTTGACATCGGCTTCCTTTGTGATGCTTGGTTTTTCAAGGCAGCTTAAATATATTGAGTTATTTGTCACTGCCAAATTGTTACCCAACAGTTTAGACAGCTCATCCGCCTCAGAGTTGTCTTCACGATCAATGCTACGGATTTCAAAGCCTCAGAATTTTGTCTTTAATTCTCTAACTTTTCCAAGGTAGGCTTGCATTTTTGTTACATTTTCCTAGTAGTCTCCTGTTACCTACTTGACCACAACATGAGAATCACAGTGGGCGGAGATGTGTGTGACCATAAGGTACCTCGTCAACTAGAGTTTTGCGATCAATGCCTCATACTCAGCTTCATTGTTGGTGACAAGGAAACCAAATTTAATAGCGCTTCTAATTTTTAAATCCTCTGAGCTGACTAACACCACTCCTGCCCCATCTTGGTTCTCACTACTTGCCCCGTCTACAAATAGTGTCCAGTGTGTCGAATTTGGCTCTGGAGCAGAGGTCGGAGGCCGTATTTATATGGTAGTATTGGGGTCTTCAGGGTTATCCGCCAATGTGCTTTCGATCAGGAAATCAGTTAAGGCTTGGGCCTTAATAGCTGTCATCGGCTTGTAGTAGAGGTCAAACTCCCCAAGCTCTACTGCCTAGTTAATCATCCTACCTGACATGTCATTCTTTGTGAGGATCTTCTTCAGAGGTTTTATTGTCAGAACCTCAATAGTATGAGCCTGAAAGTAGGGTCGCAACTTTCTTGCAGCGGTTACCAGTGCCAGAGCATGTTTTTCTATGGCCTGGTAACGGGTCTCAGCGTCCAGTAACATTTTAGTCATGTAATATAATGACGGCTGCATCTTTTCAACCTCTTTGACTAGCACTACTCTAACTTTCACCGAGGTGACAGCTAAATACAACTGGAGCTCGTCCCCTGTCACAGGTTTGACAAGCACTGGTGGGGTCGACAGGTACTTTTGTAGTTCCCTGAATGCCTGTTGGCATTCTATAGTCCACTTAAATTTTTTATTTCCTTTAAGTATCTTAAAGAATGGCATGCATCGATCTACCAATCTCGACATGAAACATCCGAGGGTGGCGATCCTCCCTGTCAGCTCCTGTACTTGCCTTATATTCCTGGGCGGCTTCATGTCTTGCAGGGCTTCTATTTTTGCGGGGTTAGATTCTATCCTTAGATGGAATAACATGAATCCAAGGAATTTTCCCGAGTGCACCCCAAAGGCACATTTGATCGATTTAGCTTCATGTTCTGCTTTTTAGCACCTCAAAGGCCTCGCAGAGGTCGTCAATATGTGTTCTCGCCTTGAGACTCTTCACTAAGAAGTCATCGACATCCACTTCCATGTTCTTTCTGATCTGGTCCTTGAAAATTTTGTTGACCAGACACTAGTATGTGGCTCTAGTATTTTTTAGGTTGAAGGGCATGACTTTATAGCAATACGTCCCTTGGCTCGTAATGAAGCTTGTGCTTCCTTCGTCTTCCTTCCTCATAGGGATTTGGTCATACCCTGAGTAGGCATCCATGAAGGAGAGTAATTCATGTCTTGATGTAGCATTTATCAATTGATCTATCCGAGATAAGGGGTAGCAATCTTTAGGGCATGCTTTATTGAAGTCGGTATAATCAATACAAATCATCTATCTATCCCCTGATTTAGGTAACATTACAACATTAAACAACCATTCTGGGTATTTAACTTCCCAGATAAATCTAGCCTAAAGGAATTTTTCAACCTTTTTATTTATTATTTCCTGTCGATCTGGTGTAAAATTCTTCTTTTTCTGCCTCACAGGGCGATGTTGTGGGTCGACGGCTAGATGGTGCTCCATGAGCTTTCTATCTATGCCGGACATGTCTGCTACCAATCAGGCAAACACATCAGTATTTTCACTGATGAAGGAAAGGAGCTCGTCCCTCATCCCCCCTTGCAAGGTGACTCCGATTTGGAAGGTACGATCAGTTTGGTCCTCTGATATTGGGATCTGTATCAGTCCTTCCGCAGGGGTTCCTCAGTGAGGTGGTATTTTTTCAGAATATGGATCATCTCTGAGGTCCTCTAGGATGATAGACTAGATCGAGGCCTTTCCTTTCTTTTTGGTTGTTTCTTCCTCTCATGTGAGGAGTGAGGCCTCTGGTATTCGTCTATGTCATAGCATTGCCGTGAGATTATCTGGTCACCACAGCATTCTCCAGTTCCATGGTCAATGGGGAATTTGATTACCTGATAATATGTAGACAGACAGCTTCAGAGGCGATGCAGAGATTGTAAGACCCGCACTCTCAAAACTCGATCTAAACCTTGGTTTTGTGTCGTGACAGGTCTTCTGATCATTACCGGGCCAGACGGGGCAAGCGGATAACAAACAGGTACAAAATCGGACCGAAGTCGACCAATTATACCTGATTTTAGGTCTACCGGTCGATGGTACCGGTCGACCGGTATGGCCTGCGCAGCTATGTGTGGGAATCTGGAAATTGGTCTCTACGGGTCCCGCTTTCCTGATTTCGAATCCTAGAAGTTTCCTAATCCTAGTAGGGTTACTAAACCCTATTTCTAGCCTATAAATACACCCTTAAACCTCCTCAAATCCTTTCCATTGTCTCTCACAAACCCTAGAGAAGAGAAAGAGGTTGGAAAGGAAAAGGGGCTAGGAAGAAGAAGGAGGTGCCGCCATTACCGTTCGACGACGCTCTCATTACGCCAGTCAACGGTAAGTGTTTGAATCCATCTTCTTACCCTATGTTAGTTGTGTGGGTGGATCAATACCATGCAAAGTAGGTATTGATCTAAAACCCTAAATTGGCCAATAAACCCTAAGTTGCCGTCAAACCTTAGATTTGAGTTTCGAGATGATATTCATCGAAATAAGACTTGAATGAGTTGGGGATAACTCTAACTCAAAGCCTAGACTTAGAATGGATAGGAGAAACCCTGAAAATCCATGGAGGATGATCGACGGCAGTCGAAAAACCCAAGTATGATCTTCCGGAGACATACCGGTCGACTATACCGGGTGCACAGAGTGCGACCGATATGTGCGACCGCTATCTCTCGGGAGGTTGTCTGTGGGGACCGGCTGACCATACCGGTCGCCAGTCTTTCCCACAGACCTGCGACCGGTACATGCCACCGGTCAGCTCTGTGAGGGTATTTTGTAACCATGTTGGTTTCCGACCAACATGAAACCCTAAACAATATATTCTAATGAAACCCAAATAATCTTGTAGGACTTTGTGACTTATCGTTTGGATCTTGCGACGTGGAGCAAGTGATCGAACGAGCGTCAGGTAAGGGAATCTGACCTAAACCTAATAATTAATGGACAGTAAATCGTTGTTAATAACCTGAATATGTATGATGTGTTGTTTGTGCATATTCACAAGCCATCCTTTACTTTCAGTTATTATTTTCGTTCATGCATTAATAGGATGTGATTGTTAGGCATGTGATTGTTTTCGTTAGTTTGTGGAGTGGGGCATGGGTGTCACACCCCAATTCTGCACCAACCAGAATGGTGTGATGAACCGTCAACAAACCAACGGTTCAACCAGGATCTCAAAATAGGCTATCCCACATATGATAAACCAAAACACATTCCACATTAATCAGAGATAATAAAGTAAATAGCGGAAGTCTTACAGATAATGAACTGAGGTCTAATCATGATAAATAATTAATATTCCATTTATTTCCAAGTAACCAAAACATAACTTAATACATATTACAATATCCAAATACGAAAACTAAACACTAAACGTATCCATCGCTGAAACGCTCGCGTAACGAACCATGTTCGTTCTCCATAGCTTGCTCATTAATAACCACCACATGTTCATATGTTGGCTTGCCGACATAATCTTCAATCATAGTACCTGTAACATCAGAAACTAAAAAGAATTGCACGCGCGAGGGTCAGCTCTCCAACTTGAGCTCAGTGAGTAAACAAAACAATGCAACAATCCATATGCATGCAATCAATTCATATCTTTGGTCTGGTTTAAAGTTTGCAATGTGCTATAGAAAGGATAGGTGGCCGCCGCACCTCTATACACGAGTGTGTGGAAACGCCCAATGAAAACGGCACCGTCGCCCCACATGCACCCACCATGGAAAATATACACCCCATGAAAATGGCATGGCTGTACCGGTTGCCCATACCAACACGTAAGCCCCCCGTTGGCGAGGGCTTGCAACCGGGCTCGCAACTAACCAACCCTAATGCCAAACAATGTATCCAAGGCCTCACCCCAGCATCCCTCAATACATCCATAGAGATAGAGCTAGGGTCTGGTGACCAGGCTGAACCACAATGCCACGTCCCCCCCTGATACCCTACGACATATTATTTCCGCTAAGGTAATGGCGATACGACGATGTTAGTGGACAAGACTTGAGTAGAGATAGAGCTAGAGTCTGGTGACCAGGCTGAACCACAATGCCACGTCCTCCCCCTGATACTCCCCTCGCATCAAGCACACTAACACTTGCTTAGTGGACATGACTTGAATAGACCATGGCACAATATACACCCCATGAAGAACGGTCATGGCTGTACCGGTTGATACCATCCCTACCCGCACCATATACACTAGCCAAACACAAACATTAACATGCCTATTCCTATCATCATCATCATCGTCATGTTATAAACAATAAAGTAAATATGCATGAACAATTAATAGAAATATTGAATGACATGTTAAATGCACATACAAGCATACACGCATAGAATCAATATGGCATTGGACTCAAGAAATAAAACAGTTTATTATTAACCAGTTAGTTTGGGTCTTGTTCCCTCACCTTAGCTTGTTAATAGATCCTCTTCCAAGCTTTAGAATCACCTTTATAATGTTATTATATTGCTAGAAGACCTAACAATGTCGATAGAATTTAATTAGAATTTATTCGGAATTTAAAAACCATTCTGTTAACTGAGGGTCGGTAGGGTCGGAGTCCTGATCGACCCTGGGTGCGACCCTCCCCCTAATCTGAACTTCCCGAACACTGAGGGTCGATGCTAGGGTCGGATCTATCATCGACCCTAGGTGCGACCCTCCATGGTTTGAGTCGAAAATATCAGATTTTGTTCTCTCTTTCATGGTTGGGTCCTATGACTTACTTCCACAATCCATTCTATACATGTTCTATGGTTTAGAACTATACTTTATTCACCTACATGGTTTTAATGATCTCCTCCATGATTTCCATTGAAACGAAGCCATGGATGGATGATTTGGGTTTCTTCTAAGTCATATCCTCTTCATAAACCATTCTAAAGTCTTAAATAAATCATGGGGAATGTATCCATACCTTAGTTTTCTTGAGATTCGAGTTCCTCCCGAATTTCTTCTTCTTCGTTAGCCTTTTCTTCAAGTTTTCCTTCTCTTCTTCTCTTCCTTCTCTTCTCTTTCTCTCAATCCAATTAGGATTGTAAAAGGAGTGAAAGAGGCTTAGGGACGTCCTATTTATAGGGAAAAACCTCCCAAAATAAATCCCATTGAGTTTAGGAAAGGTTCCAATTGAAATTAGGAAGGTTTCTCAATTTTCGGTTCGTGCTGTTTTTCCCGAATGCCGAGGGTCGATGGTGAGGGTCGATGGGAGGGTCGGACAACTCATAGACCCTGCGACCCATGGTTGAGGGTCGATGGTGAGGGTCGATGGGAGGGTCGGACCTGCCTGTTAAAACATGCGACCCTACCCTCATTTTGACTGTTTTTGGGTAAATTTTCATATTGGGTCTTGGGTTTCTTCACACACTTGGTCCACTTGGCTCGACCATGATATGAACACGGATCCCGACACGAAATATATGGTTAGGCCGGGTTTGTGGTGTGCGGGTCTTACAACTCCACCACCCTTAAAAGAAATTTCGTCCTCGAAATTTGAAAGTATGGATCTTACAACTCCCCCATCCTTAAATGAATTTTGTCCTCAAAATTTGAACGTACGAATCTTACAACTCCCCCATCCTTAAAATAAATTTTGTCCTCAAAATTTTAAATTTACTTCGGAGTCAATAGGTGGGAATTCTATTTCCGCATTGCATCTTCTTCCTCCTATGCACTCTTCTCCACGTATTGTCTTTGCCAGGTTACCTTCACATAATAATTATCCCGGCTTTGAAAACATTGTACCTTCCCACTAGTGAACTAGGCTGGTACCATTTTAATAGTTAAACATTCTATCTAATCCAGTGATTTCCTGGTCAATACCTTTAATATGAATCTTTAATGTACTTCTTCAACAGTGACACACGAAATACATCATGCACAATAGACATGGACAGTGGTAACGCTAATTGATATGCAACTTTTCTACATCTTCCCAAAGTTTATAAGATCCAATACATATATAAAATATGACTTTTCCTTCTTGTCTAATCGTTTCAAACTACGCATAAATGATATCTCCAAAAGCACTTTGTCGCTTATGGCGAACTCAAGGTCTTGGTGTCTCTCCTGACAATCCTGAGCTATCCTGGCCCTTTTCCTTTGATCTTGCCTGCCATTCGATAGTTTTCTTCATTAGACTTAGGTTTCTAAAATTCTTCATTCACCAACTTTATTCCAAAATAAATGAATTTGACATTTCTACCGTACCATGCTTGATAGGTAACATTTACATGGTAGCTTAATAGCAACTTCAATTCACGATAACTTCTCAACTCAAGTTCCGTGAAATCAATTTCATAAACTCGGGGCATATCTCTTAGGATTTGTATAGTCCGCCCTGACTGTCCATCAGTTTAAGGTAAAATGCGGTACTAAACTTCTACTTTGTTCCCATTGTTTCCTATAGATCCTTCCAAAACTTTAAGATAAAGCATGAGCTTCTGACCGACACTAAGCTCTCATGCATACCATTCAATCTGACAATACTATCCGTATATAGTTTAGTTAGCCGCTCCAAGGCATACCGAGGTCGTATAGCAATGGAATGAGCTATCTTCATAAGGCGACCAATAATCACCCAAACTGTGTCAACCGATCAGTGGTATACCGGTGACATAGTTCATTGTAATGCAATTCTACTTTCAGACTGGCTCCGATAGTTTTTATTGTAAACCATGGTGGTTTTTGTCTTTCAGCCTTTACTTGCTGATAATCCAGACACTGGAACACGCACTACACCACCTTCGTTATCATTCCTTTTTACCAATACAATCTCTTCGGCTCATGATACATATTGGTATTTCAGGATGTCCTGAATATTGAGTACAATGGGCGCTTATCATTATCCTCTTCCTGACATCTGAATCTTTATCTTCAGGTATTCATAATCTACCACTGTATCTGAGTAGTGTCTCCGCATCCAAAATAAGTCAGGTTTGGTTTTCCTTTCTCCAAATCTCCTTGCATTGTTTTTATATACAGATCTAACAAAATTACTACTTTTACTTCATCCATTAATTCAGAGATGATCTTTAATGTACTGAACGCAAGCGAGGAATTATTGCTCCATAAGTTCTCCCTTAATTGGATCATCCCTAGCTTCTATTATAAGTTACTCTTCTTCCAAATCTGAATCTATTGCTGCGGAACATAAGACAGCATTTATACTGGGTCCTTCCTTGGACTTCATAATTCCCTTTTTACTTAAGGTCTTAGTTACTTCACTAGCCTTCCTTGGATGATACTAGATATCCCAGTCTTAATCCTTGAGCAATTTCAGCCATCTTCTTATCCTCATGTTCAACTCTTTCTGATGAAGAGATAAATAAGACTCTTATCCTAAAATTATTCTCCATTTAGATAATGTCTCCAAGTCTTGATTGCATAATTCATCATCTGTAACTCCAAGTCATGAGTAGGGTAACGCTTCTCATGCTCCTTTAGTTTTCTTGAAACGTATGCAATCGCTTATTTACCTTGCATCGACCCGCATCCTTGATCCAATCCGAAAGCTCCGATGGATAGGGTAAAAGGTTCCCTTGGTACCGAAATGATCAAGATGGGAGTTGATATCAACCTTGCTTTTAGAGTTTGGAAACATTCTTCACACTTGTCAGTCCATTTAAGCTCATCTCCTTCCTGGTTAGCTTGGTAAGAGGTATTGCGATCTTGGAGTAGTCCCCCAACAATCGTCTGTAATAACCAGCTAACCCAAGAAACTTCTAATCTTCGCAATACTCTTTAGGTTTTTCTCACCTTATGATTACCTCTATCTTAATAGGGTCCACTTTAATCCCTTTTATGACGCTACGTGATCTAATAAGATCACTTTGTTTAATCGGGTCTCATATTCCTTGGAATTGGCATAAAGCTTTTCCACTTCTCAGCTGTTGTGAAGCTGTTCTAAAATCCGTTGTATGAGTTGCTTCATTCTTGGAATAAACCAAAATATCATCTATGAAAAATATGATCAGCGTGTCCAACATGTCATGAAACACCCAGTTCATCAATTCCATAAAAGATGTAAGGGCATTGGTTAATCCAAACGTCATAATCGAGAACTCATAATGTCCAATCCCGATTCTAAAAACTATCTTCGAGATATTTCTATCCAAAATTCTTCAGCTGATGATATCTTGATCGAAGATCAATCTTAGAAAACACCTTTGCTCCTTGCAACTATTTAAACAAGTCATCGATATGAGGTAGTAGATATCGATTCTTGATCTTGAACTTGTTTAGTTCCCGGTAGTCTATGCATAATCTGACACTACCGTCCTTCTTCTTTATGAGTTGCGTTGGCGTTCTCCGTGATACGATACTTAGCTGATTAGGACCTTGGTCTAGTAACTCTTGTAGTTGCGTCTCAATCCTTTTAACTCCATGGAAGCTACTCTACAGGTGCCTTTGACACGAGTATCGTCCTTGGTAACAAGTCAATGACGAACTCGGTCACACGATCAGGTGATAACCTGGTAAGTCTCCTAGAAATACATCAGGGAATTTATGCATCACATCAATAACTGTCATCTATGGTGCTTCTTTGGTAACGTATACCACATATACCATATATCCAACTCATTTCTCTTCAAAGCATCTTTTCGCCTTTAGCATAGAGCGGATCAGCTTTCACTTCCTAGGCAACATACTCCCAATGATACTAAATCATATGCCCTTTTTTTATTCTTGAATGATAACCTCTTCTATGCACATAATCACTTGTAGAGTGTTGAGACAACCCGTCTATTTCCAAGATGACATCAAAGTCTGCCATCTCAAGTCTAATTAGGTTGCGTCCAAATTCCATCCATCCATACGATTTGGACTTCGTTCATAACACTCATCCAATTGAACATCTAGTCCAAAAAGATTTGAACTAGAAAATATGGAGTAACGGTCTTAAGAGCTTGTCTAGTTTCTTCATCTCTTAAGACTATCGTCAAGATCTCATATCCCAAATCTATTTATAAGCATTAGGGTATATGCTTATAATTTCATTAATTCAGCCAAACTATTTTGGTCTTTACTTAATCATATCCCTCAACATTGGGCATAACTCAATTATCATTGTATTAAATCGAGTACTACTTATGCCATGACTTTATCCTTGTATCCACTCTTAAATTTTCCTTAGGAATCTTCTACCTTGTCAAAAATTTATACCGATATAACCATCTTTAACTCTACTTTAAGTGCTATTTATTTCTTTATTGGCTACTCTTAATAGTTCTCACATTTTCTCATGCACTCTTTTATAGACATGATTCATATCCATCCATTTAGCAATCTCAAAACAAATCCTCTATTACTTCATTTGAGGTTCATTGTCTATGACATTTAATCTGAATTTAATCATCTTTCTTCCAATAATTCCATTATCTCTAAATATTTTTATCATCAAAGGTCAAGGAGTGTATGAATCAAAATGTTCATCCAAAAGTGATTCACTTCCTTTCGTCGATTTACCATAATGACAAACACTTGCTTTATCTAGTGAACTTAATTTTAAAGATCGGGGTAAATCTGTGGTAATCCAACCGGCATTCAAAGGTCGTTAAGTTGCACGGTGGTCCAAATATATGAAAATAGAGGTTCTACAGTTCTTGACCTCATGGTTACAGGTTCTATCGAGTATATAATGCCATTGGTCTAGACACCATAGGAGTAAATCTGGGGAAGCTTTCATACATCAGTAAATCAGGTATAAATCTGGAGAAAATTTTCGTACATCAATAAATCAGGTGTAAATCGAAAAGATGTACGCTCAACATGATTAAACATTTAACTGTTCATTTAGTTCGTATCTCTGTTCATGTTGTCGATCATGAGAATGGTGTAGATTGGTACAATCAGGACTAATACTAAAGAAACAATATCGGTAACTCCAGTTGACAGGTTAAATCAAGAAGGTATCCTGTCAAGTCCCGAGAAATTAAAATCTGGTATGTGCATCCTCTATAATCATAAGAGTAAATCAATAATGCACCGCATCCTATATAAACATATCCAGTTACATGGCCATTATCCTCATATCTCTATTTGGATTTAGCCCGAGATCTTTTCCTTTATCTCTACAGGGGTTTTGGCATTACTAGCCATTTTCCTTCTTCCTCTGTCTTACATCGAGTTTCACATCTTGTGAGTACCAACTCGGTATTCAAATTTTTTTGTTTGCTTTACAGAAGCTCCCTTCTTGCTACTGTACTATATCCTTGTATACTTGGATAACTACCCAACTTATAGATAATACCCTAAATTATTTGTTTATTAGGATAATTCTTGGTCTCCTCTTTCTGTGTGAGTGTATATATATGGTTCCACCATTTATATGTACATTATCATCTTGTTTAATTTCTGTCTCAACCAACACAGGTGCTTATGGTTTGTTTGTATTAAAGCTTTTAATTTATCCTAACTCAGTTCATGGACTTTAGTGGAAGTATTCAGGTTTAATGGGTAAGGCCTACGAGAGCTCTGATACCAAGTTGTCACACCCCAATTCTGCACCAACCAGAATGGTGTGATGAACCGTCAACAAACCAACGGTTCAACCAGGATCTCAAAATAGGCTATCCCACATATGATAAACCAAAACACATTCCACATTAATCAGAGGTAATAAAGTAAATAGCGGAAGTCTTACAGATAATGAACTGAGGTCTAATCATGATAAATAATTAATATTCCATTTATTTCCAAGTAACCAAAACATAACTTAATACATATTACAATATCCAAATACGAAAACTAAACACTAAACGTATCCATCGCTGAAACGCTCGCGTAACGAACCATGTTCGTTCTCCACAGCTTGCTCATTCATAACCACCACATGTTCATATGTTGGCTTGTCGACATAATCTTCAATCATAGTACCTGTAACATCAGAAACTAAAAAGAATTGCATGCGCGAGGATCAGCTCTCCAACTTGAGCTCAGTGAGTAAACAAAACAATGCAACAATCCATATGCATGCAATCAATTCATATCTTTGGTCTGGTTTAAAGTTTATAATGTGCTATAGAAAGGATAGGTGGCCGCCGCACCTCTATACACGAGTGTGTGGAAACGCCCAATGAAAACGGCACCGTCGCCCCACATGCACCCACCATGGAAAATATACACCCCATGAAAATGGCATGGCTGTACCGGTTGCCCATACCAACACGTAAGCCCCTGTTGGCGAGGGCTTGCAAACTGGGCTCGCAACTAACCAACCCTAATGCCAAACAATGTATCCAAGGCCTCACCCCAGCATCCCTCAATACATCCATAGAGATAGAGCTAGGGTCTGGTGACCAGGCTGAACCACAATGCCACGTCCCCCCCTTGATACCCTACGACATATTAGTTCCGCTAAGGTAATGGCGATACGACGATGTTAGTGGACAAGACTTGAGTAGAGATAGAGCTAGAGTCTAGTGACCAGGCTGAACCACAATGCCACGTCCTCCCCCTGATACTCCCCTCGCATCAAGCACACTAACACTTGCTTAGTGGACATGACTTGAATAGACCATGGCACAATATACACCCCATGAAGAACGGTCATGGCTGTACCGGTTGATACCATCCCTACCCGCACCATATACACTAGCCAAACACAAACATTAACATGCCTATTCCTATCATCATCATCATCGTCATGTTATAAACAATAAAGTAAATATGCATGAACAATTAATAGAAATATTGAATGACATGTTAAATGCACATACAAGCATACACGCATAGAATCAATATGGCATTGGACTCAAGAAATAAAACAGTTTATTATTAACCAGTTAGTTTGGGTCTTGTTCCCTCACCTTAGCTTGTTAATAGATCCTCTTCCAAGCTTTAGAATCACCTTTATAATGTTATTATATTGCTAGAAGACCTAACAATGTCGATAGAATTTAATTAGAATTTATTCGGAATTTAAAAACCATTACGTTAGGCGAGGGTCGGAGGTAGGGTCGGAGTCCTGATCGACCCTGGGTGCGACCCTCCCCCTAATCTGAACTTCCCGAACACTGAGGGTCGATGCTAGGGTCGGATCTATCATCGACCCTAGGTGCGACCCTCCATGGTTTGAGTCGAAAATATCAGATTTTGTTCTCTCTTTCATGGTTGGGTCCTATGACTTACTTCCACAATCCATTCTATACATGTTCTATGGTTTAGAACTATACTTTATTCACCTACATGGTTTTAATGATCTCCTCCATGGTTTCCATTGAAACGAAACCATGGATGGATGATTTGGGTTTCTTCTAAGTCATATCATCTTCATAAACCATTCTAAAGTCTTAAATAAATCATGGGGAATGTATCCATACCTTAGTTTTGCTGAGATTCAGAATTCCTCTGAATTTCCTCTTCTTCGTTAGCATTTTCTTCAAGTTTTCCTTCTCTTCTTCTCTTCCTTCTCTTCTCTTTCTCTCAATCCAATTAGGGTTGTAAAAGGAGTGAAAGAGGCTTAGGGACGTCCTATTTATAGGGAAAAACCTCCCAAAATAAGTCCCATTGAGTTTAGGAAAGGTTCCAATTGAAATTAGGAAGGTTTCTCAATTTTCGGTTCGTGCTGTTTTTCCCGAATGCCGAGGGTCGATGGTGAGGGTCGATGGGAGGGTCGGACAACTCATAGACCCTGCGACCCATGGTTGAGGGTCGATGGTGAGGGTCGATGGGAGGGTCGGACCTGCCTGTTAAAACATGCGACCCTACCCTCATTTTGACTGTTTTTGGGTAAATTTTCATATTGGGTCTTGGGTTTCTTCACACACTTGGTCCACTTGGCTCGACCATGATATGAACACGGATCCCGACACGAAATATATGGTTAGGCCGGGTTTATGGTGTGCGGGTCTTACAATGGGCCTGGGATCGCTCTTCACATTAGCACCTTTTGTAGTATTCTGTCTTAACATGCTTGGTACGGGTGGGGTATCAGGGGAAGGTCGTGGTACGGTGGTCTCCGATATTGATGTTGTCCCGGCCATTGTTATGTGGCACTGTGGATTCCGAGTCGACGCTGGCTTGTCCACGATGCTTTAGCTCTATCTCTATGCCGTAGGGAGTTATGTTGGGATAGGGTCTACCTGCGTTATGTTTCTATCCTAGTGAGTTAGTTGCGGATAGGGCATCAGGGGAGGTGTGGGAATGCCTTAGCTCTATCTCTACGCCGTAGACGGCTGTGCTGGGATAGAGCATACATTGATGACATATAGGATTGGTTAGTTGCGAGCCCAGTTTGCGAGCCCTGGCGGTAGGGGGCTTAGGTACTGGTATGGGTAGAGTATCAGGGGAGGTACGTGGGTATCTTAGCTGAGCTGTGTTGGTAGCTCACCCTTTGTATATACATTGTTTTTAGATGTTGATGCAGGATACACCGTGGACGACTACGTGAACGCTCCGGCGTATGGAGGTGTAGCTGCTCTGGATGTACAAGCAGGGGAGGACGAGCATGATGTTTCATGCGAGTGCCCTTTCTGTGTGTACTTGTGATGGATTTTTATTTAGTTGTTTCAGTTATTTTCGTTTGATATTAAAGGGATGTAAAAGATATTTATTTTATGTGTTTGAATTTGGATAATGGGATATTTATTTAAATTATCAATAGATACTCAGTTCATTCTATTTAAAGTCTTCCGCTGTTTATTTATATTCTGATTGTGGTTATATGTAATGGTTTGTATGAGTGGGCATGGCCTATTCGAGATCCTGGTGTGATCCGTTGGTTCAATGACGGTTCACTCACACCATTCTGGTTGGATCAGAATTGGGGTGTGACAGAGATGGTCGTCTGAGGACGACGTTATAACTGGCTCGGAGGTCGACTACTAGGAACTCTACATTGATAACCTTCTGAGCTGGTTTCTTTTCAATCATGAAGGGTAGGTGATCCCTCCCTTTATAGAGACTGAGTCTCTGGTGAACCCTCTTAGGGTGTAGACGGTCGGTCCCAGCATCTCATTGCTGAAATTCATCCTCTGGAATGTATGGTAATACAGGATGTCTGCCACACTCCCTATGTCTACCATTATTTGGCTGACATCAAAATTTGATATGACAACTGTAATCACCAAGGCATCTTCATGTGGTGATACAACGTTTATCAGGTCGTCGTCACTGAAGATCATTAGGTCCCCGATTCTTGAATTTTTTGGGGCAAACTTAATGTCATTCAGTTCCCTGGCATAAGCTTTAGCCGACCTCGTCGAGTTATTGCATGCTGCTGATCTGCCAGTGATCACATATGACTCGGATATGACCAATTGTACTTTTTGAACAGGTCTGTCGAGGCCCTGTGTGGTGATGTGTTCAGGGAGTCCGATCTCGACGCGTGGGAGGTCCATTTGGTAACCCTTCTCCCAAAACTCCAATAGTTCTTTTGCCTTTGGTCCCCCTCGCCCTTAGGCAGGTTCTGGGGGCATGTTCTTATCATAACACTGGACCCAGAGGCCATTCTCGAGGTTTTTTTTTAATTGCGGTTGAGGATTTTGTTCACCCTCCATCTTGCTTTTATGTTTCCCTTGGTAGTATCGGGGCAGCTTTGATCACATATGTAGCCCCAATGGTGGGTAGTACTAGGGATGGGGTACTTCCTGCCCCATCATCTTCTCTGTCATTATCATATTTTTGACCTTTGTTCTTTCCAGCCTCGGTCTAGCAGTCATCAGAGATCTCTGAGGTTACCCCAGGTGGTGCTGGTCTTTTGCTATCCACATACTTTTTGAGCTTGCCATTTTAGATCAACTCCTCGATGGCATCAATTAGGTGTCGAAACTCGTTAGTCGTGTGCCCATGCTCGTTGTGGAAAGCACAGAATAGCCTCGTATTTCTGTTCTCAGACTCGGTATTCATTTTGCTCGGCTTTCAGAATAAGGTTTGGGACTTTTCCACCATAAATATTTCCACTGGGGTCTTCCGCAGGGGATGATAGTCCTCATATGGCTAGAAGCTTGGGCCTTCTGCCCCAACGGTCTTCTCCTTCTTTTTCTTTTTGGAGGGCTCCCCCTTAAAGTTTGGATCTCTCGAATTTTCTCCATGTTTCTTTTCTAAGGCAGGGAGTAGAGGCTTCTCTACTATCTTTTCCTTTTTGGTGGCCATGTTGGCCATGGCATACTTTGCACACCGGACCTATAATTCTACTAGCACAATGGCTGGCTTTTTGGCCAGTGAAAAGATCAAATTTGATCTTTGATTTCACCTTCAAGGGTGGTCTTGTGGACTGAATCTTCGAGGCCCCGGACCTATAGGGCCTCAAGGTTGAACCTATCAAGGTAAGCTCTGAGGGTCTCGCCTTCCTCCTAAACATAGTCCCTTAAGTTGTAAGACATTTTTCTCTGGCTTTGTCAATTTTGGAAGTGACTCAGGAAGCTAGAAGCAAGTTCCTTGAAGGAGTTTATCGTCCTTTGTGGTAAGCTGCTATACCAGAGTTGTCCTGTTCCTTTGAGAGTTGTAGGAAATGCCTAGCAAACTATCTCCTCCTGGTAAGCATGCACCGCCATCTACGCCACGTAGAAGTCGAGGTGGTGCTCTGAGTCAATGGTTCCATTGTAGGCCTTGATGGTCAGCATCGTGAACCCTCACGGAAGGTGAGTCCTCGTGATGTGCTCAGACAGAGAACTCTCCGTCGAATATATATGTCGAGGGGGGTTCAATCGACCTTCCTCCATTCGTTGTAGACGAGCCCTCAAGTTTCGGAGCTCTTCTTCCACATTTCCCTCAATCTGATGAGGTTGAGCCTCTCCAGCAACTCTTTGCAGTCTGGCAGCATCTAACCTTGCTTGGACATCTTCTCGCGACAATTGCGGCCCTAAACGTTCTGAGATAGGAACTTTGCTTATACTCTGGTGAACACTTGTGGTCGAGATGCTAGAGGAAGATGCTTGACTTATAGCATGTGGTCTCCCAACTACGCCTCCTGTAGTTTCCTAGATCGATGGCTTACCAATCCGGGAACTTGAGGTGGTTGTGCCCCTTGGGCTTCTCTCTGGCCAGCTCCTGTCGGTGGGGGCACCTCCCTGATGTTACGCTGCTCCTGACGCCCCCGATGCTCGGGATGACCTTAGTTTCTTTTCCTTCGCCTTGCCCCATGGGCAGGCAGGACATTTGCAGCTGTTGGGTGATCCAGTAGCAGTTTAGCTAGGAGCTCGAGTTGGCGGGCAATGTTATCGAACTGCTCCCTCGTCACGTACTGAGGAGAATTTTGAGGAGAAACTTCTTGCTCGTTGCCAAGGTTATCGATCGCTAGGATGCTGGCTTCTTTGGCTCCAGGGACGCTTTCTGGAGGAAGCACGCCCCGTGGATGGTTTATTCTTGGAGGAATGTTCCTCCCAGCATTGCTGTTGACAAGTGGTTGGTTGTTCATTCTTTTTCGAGATCTGGTTTCAATCTGTGACATTCACTAAGCCAAATACACATGCTTTTACACTATCTTTCCATAGACGGCGCCAAACTATTGTCGTCTCAGATCGGATTGGTCTTTAGCTCGCTTGTAGATCCTGCAAAAGGGGAAAAAGGGACACCGTAGTGATGGTCGGGTGTAGACACCCTCTGACCACTCCGATGCCTAAGTCAGTCTGAGAGACAAGCAGTATGGGACAGATAAGAAAGGTTGTCCCTTTGAATAAAGGAGATTAGGGTAGCTAGCCTGCTCTGAAAAAATGTATGTATGTTTACCTAGGTATGCTTCCACTATTTATAGGTTGGGAGTGACCTGGATGTGGGAGCTGGACAAGTCTCATGTTGTGGCAGAATGTCCTCCCTGGAGCTTGATTTACACCCACTGATTTGGTGATCAAGTGATCTTCAGCTGAGTCATTGGACAATGGGATCTCCTTCTCAGGATTCCGTTGACTTTCCCTTGGCGAACATCTAGGGGGGAAGTTTGATCTCTGTATTTATATGAATAGACCACACTCGTACGTTATAGTACAGCTGGCATGTAGCTTGTGGATCTATATGACGAGGTCCACTTGAAGAGGCACCGAGACTACCGTATTGAAGAGATGTCGAGACATTCATACTGAAGAAGTGTCGAGGCTTCTATCCTGGTGAGGCTCCGAGGACTATAGGATATTCGAGGCCAATAGGGCCACAAAGCTTTGAGACCAAGAAGGACGTGAGGCTCCGAGGCTGTTCACTATTCTCATTGGTGGTTCCGATTCATCAGGAGCTACTTTTGTCTTATACGTGCAAGTTTAATTATAGGAATGGTGATCTTCCCCCAAGGGTCTGGGCCCTAATATACACGTGTCGAAACTTGATTGGGGGAGACATATTCTCCCGTATCAAATGTGAATTGAAGAATTTCCAATTAAAATTTTGGACAAGGTAATGGAGACATGTAACAAAATGTGAACTTCGAATGAACTGCATGAGAAATGTTAGCCCTACTAAATCTTAATAAAAATAAAATAAAAAACGACCACAATGTAGAACTTTAGAGTTTTAATTTTATTTTTTAATTTCTAAAATGGAAAATGTCTGCACAGTTCCTTATACGGAGGCTTCTCTGGATGAGTCCTTCATTTTTTCCAACATTCTCAACCGTTTAGCACAAGAAAATTAGATTTTTTTTCAAACAATTTTGAAACCAGCTTGATGTGAAAAACCAGATTAGTTTAAATTTAACACGATGTAGAACAGATTTCCACTAAATAATTTGGGTAATTCCAAATCAGTCATGTGGTAGCTATTGCATCAATGAAGAGGGCCAGGTGTTGTGATTTCAATATATTTCTCCATTATAGTATTGTTTCCATAATTATAATTAAAATTAGGATAGTTATCCATAGGAATGTGATTTGTTTTGGAAATCACAAGGCAAATTTGTTTCATTCATTTTTACAGATCATTTAATCTAAATCATATATTCCCACTTTTATATATATATATATATATATATATATATATATATATATATATATATATATATATATATATATATATATATGATCTGTATTTTAAAGATACATAAATGAAGGAAATTAGAGACATTAGACAGTGGGTGTGTGAGTAAAGGAACTACCCAGCTGTTGGATGACAGCAACAACCACTTTTTTTTTTCTTTTTTCTTTTTTCTTTTTTTTTTTTTTGCGTTGATATTCATTTAAAAAAATTCAGCAGAAACATCCCATGTGGAGAGAAATTAGGTCAGTTATTAGGAGTTAAGACATAAAATTTAGAAAAATCTAGAATTGCTAATGGTTACTGCTCTCTTCATGAACCGCAAGTGCTGAATTTTACATTTAGATGCACTGTAAGTACTACCCATGAAATTAATAAGAAACAATGTCAGCTTCACTTGTATTTTCAAATTTTCATTTTGGTGTTAAGAATTTCTCAATACCTCTCGTTTGAATGCTTTTAAGGAAGTTTCAAGGGAAGATTTTTTGGGGGATTCTGCTTCGTTATTGAGAGATTATATAGTTCTTTTGAGAAAATGTTTCCACCATGCTCTCGCACCTAGATGCTTTTCAGTCCAAATTTTTTATCATCATTGGATGGTTTGTAGATGTATCACATGTAAATCTGATGGTCTAATTCTTTTTTTTTTTTTCTTTTTTTTTTTTTTTTTTTTTTTGCTTAAAATCCAATTATATTAAAACAGAAATAAATAAAATACAAGGAACATCCCAATTGGAGGAGACCCCACCTTTTGGCAATGGCCATTAGCAGGACCCTCCTAGGTAAACCAAAAACAACTACTGGAAATGATAATTAGGTTTGTAGGAAGCATCTCACATGACCTCCCTAGCAATAAAGTTTAGGCAAACATCTCATACATAAGACGATGAGCCACCTTCCACGCGCTATATCGCAGTGTTGTTGGTGCTTTGCAATATCTTACTCTCACTCGATTAGACTTGGCCTATGCTGTCAACTCTTCTTGTCAGTATATGCAAGCACCCACTATGACCCACTTTGGCATGGTTAAGCGTATTCTTTGGTATGTCAGTGGTACTCATGGTCTTCATATCCT
>JAMYWD010001856.1:0-12000 GCA_028583415.1 Protea cynaroides
AAGTTAAGTCTTCAGTCAAGTCCGGAGGATCAGCGCTCAAGATATGCGATGGATCTCTAACATACTTCTTCAGTAATGATACATGGAACACATTATGAACGCTAGACATAGATGGTGGTAGAGCCAATTGATATGCTACATTACCACGTTGATTCAATATCTCATATGGTCCCACATACCTGCGGCATAGCTTCCCCTTTTTTCCAAACCGTTTCAGACCTCGCACTGGTGACACCTTCAAGAACACTTTGTCACCCACTATAAACTCCAGATCTCGACGTCGATTATCGCGATAATGCTTCCGTCGAACCGAGCTGTCTTTACTCTCTCTTTGATTTGATCAATCACTCGGCAAGTTTCTTCAACAAACTCCGGTCCTACAATTCTTCTTTCCCCCACTTCATTCCATAACAGAGGTGTACGACATTTTCTCCCATAGAGAGCTTCATATGGGGCCATCCCGAATTGTAGCCCGATAACTATTTTTGTAAGCAAACTCGATAAGTGATAGCTTCTCATCCCAAGCTCCTTTGAAATCTAATGCACAAGCTCGAAGCATATCTTCCAAAATTTGAATGGTTCGTTCGACCGTCTGTCCGTCCCGAGGATGGAAAGCCGTATCGAACTTCAACTTTGTTCCCATAGCTTTCGTAATCCTTCCCAGAATTTCGATGTAAAACGGGGATCTCTCGTCGATACTATACTCTCGGAACGCCATGAAGTCGACTATATTATCAACATATAACTTGGCCAGCTTCTCCATGGTATACCGAGGTCCGACCGCAATAAATCGAGCTGTCTTGGTGAGTCGATCAACTATAACCCAAACCGCATCCACTCGACCTTGGTGTCAAAGGTAAGCCGGTGACGAAATCCATAGTGATATAATCCCATTTCCATGCAGGTTCGTAACGACCGTAGTAAACCCTGCGGGTCATTGCCTTTCCGCTTTAACTTGTTGACAATTCGGACATTGGAACACAAAACGAGCTATATCGGCTTTCATACCCCTCCACCAATATAGTCTTCTTAGATCATGGTACATCTTGGTACTTCCTGGATGTACCGAATATGGAGTGTAATGAGCTTGGTCATAACTCGGCCTCGATATCGCAGTCTTCGCTCTCGGGTATACATAACCGTCCGCGATACTTGAGTACCTTGTCCGATTCCAAGGTAAAGTCGGGGATTACACGTACCCTTCTCTAAGTCTTCTGCCCCGCCTTGAGAAATGGATCTTGTAGGATTGCTAACTTGACTTCATCAATTAGACCCGGTGAGATCTTCAATGCGGCAAACATCATAGTGAACTTATGAATCAAGCCTTGCTCAACTGGATCTTCTGCAGTTTCGATAATATGTTCTTCATCAATTTTCATCGAACTCGAGGCTGCAGCACACAATGCAGCATTTGTACTCGGTTCCGCCTCGGGTTTCGATGCCCACTTTCCGCTTAAGGCGTCAGCCACCACATTTACTTTTACCCGGATGGTACTGGATGTCGCAATCATAATCTTTTAACAATTCCAGCCATCTCCTCTGTCTCATATTCAGATCCTTCCGAGTGAAGAGATAAGTTAAGCTCTTGTGATCTGACTTGATCTGAAACTTCTCACCGTACAAATAGTGTCTCCAAGTCTTGATTGCATGAATAACCGCTGCTAGCTCCAAGTCATGCGTAGGATAGTCTTCTCATGCTCTTTTAACTGTCTTGATGCGTAAGCGATCACTGTTCTCCTTGCATCGGGACACACCCAATACCCAACCCCCGAAGCATCCGTATATAGAGTAAACGGTACGCTTGGTTCGGGGATAGTCGGGATAGGTGCGGAGACAAGTCTTGACTTCAAGATCTGGAAGCACTTCTCACACTCATCTGTCCATATAAATTTCTCTCCCTTCTTGGTCAATCTGGTGAGTGGAACCGCGATCCTGGAGTAATCTTCCATGAATCTTCTATAATAGCCAGCCAACCCAAGAAAACTACGAATCTCTGTAACAGATTTTGGTGCTTCCGATCCTACTATAGCAGCTATCTTGCTTGGATCAACCTTGATACCGTCTCCAGATACAACATGGCCCAAGAAAGCCACTTCCTTCAGCCAAAACTCCCACTTCTTGAATTTTGCATAAAGCCTCACATCCCTCAGCCGTTGTAGGGCTGCCCTCAAATGCGCTGTATGAGTCTCCATGTCTTTAGAGTAAATCAATATGTCATCGATGAATACGATGACCGAAGTGTCCAACATGTCATGGAACACTCGGTTCATCGGTTCCATAAACGATTGGAGCATTGGTCAACCCGAAAGACATAACTAGGAACTCATAATGCCCATACCACGTCCCGAAGCAGTCTTCGGAATATCTCCGGCCTTGATCTTCAATTGGTGATACCCGATCGGAGATCGATCTTCGAGAAAACCTTTGCACCCCGCAGCTGATCGAACGGATCATCGATCCTAGGTAAAGGATATCGATTCTTGATCGTCAACTTGTTCAGCTCACGATAGTCAATACATAGCCGTACACTTCCATCCTTCTTCTTGACGAATAATACAGGTGCTCCCCAAGGAGATATACTAGGTCGTATGAAGCCCTTATCCAGCAATTCTTGTAATTGGGTCTTCAACTCCTTTAACTCGGTCGGGGCCATCCTGTATGGTGCTTTATACACCGGCGCCGAACCTGGCATAAGGTCTATCACAAATTCTGTAGCCCCTCTCGGTGGTAAACCCGGAAGCTCCTCCGGAAACACATCCGGGAACTCCCGAACCACATCTATATCTTCCATCTTGAGTGACTCTGCCGTGAGATCGACTACGGATCCGAGATAACCCACTCCCCCTTTCTCCAAGCATCTCTTAGTTTTTAGGGCGGAGAGGATCAGCTTCCGCTTCCTGGATAGCTTGATCCCAGCGAAACTATATTCCTTTCCCTCTCTGTCAGTAAACACAAGCTTCATCTCACCACATAAAAGGACGGCCGAATGATGGCCCAGCCAATCCATCCCTAAAATGACATCAAAGTTTGCCATCTCAAGTATTACTAGGCTTGCTTCTAAGTCTCAGCCCTCAATACATACCATACATGGTCCATAATACTTGGTCAAAGCCACTTCGACTCCTAGTGGAGAGCGAACTATCAAGCTTGGGTTCAATTACTTGATTGGTAACTCCATTCGCTTCCCAAAAGAAACAGAAACAAAGGAGTGCGTGGCCCCAAAGGTGGTGCCGGGTTGTTTCTCGCAGGGTCTTTGTAGCGGTGCGCCCCTGTATGGGCGGAATGGTCTAGTATAACCGCCACCCGAGCTCTCACCGGCAGATCTCTTCACTCCCCGTTCGCGCGAAGAAACCGTCCCTCCGACCGGACTCTATCACCCTCGCAACCTGCACCGCCTCATTGTAAGTCTTCTTGTCCAGACCCAAAAGGTGCTCTCGATGCTTCCACGTAGTCCCATGGTGAACCCACGTGTCTTGGTCTCCTCCTCCCGCATCTCGGCTGGTGCGAAGAAGAACAGCTCTTCGTACCTCTGGCGATAAGCATCTACGGTTGGACCGAGCCCGCTGCAGATTGAGAAACTCCCCTCTCCATCTGATCTCCTGAAGCTCTTCGGAAAGTATTTGTCGAAGAAGACCACTTTAAACACTTCCCAATCGACCGGGGTATACTTATTCTCCGGATATGCCCGTGTAGAATTCCACCAAGCATTTGGGTCTTCTCTCGACATATGAGTGGCAAACAGAACCTTCTCCTCCTCGGTGCAAGTCATCGGTCGAAAGTTCTTTTCCATTTCGAAAACCCACTTGTGCTGGCCACAATGGTTTCCCCGTTTCGCCTCGTGAACGATGAAGGTTTCAACTTCAAGAATCTGTCCACCGACCTTTCGGATCATGCTGTCCCCCGTGTGTGTACTCCGTACCATTGTGGTGGATACGGATACGCTCCCGGATCCGCCAGAAGACGACGGAAACCGATGCGGTGGGGGGTACATTCTGTGCTTGGCCCCTCGGCCTTGGGCTACTCCGCATCGGTTGGGTAGTATTAATTCCCTCCGACTCGGGCGTATTTCCAGGTGGGACTGAACCTATTGGCCCGAGCATCTTGAGTACTTCACTCGAAATTCCTTTTGTTGAGCCCGCATCCGGTAGACCAAGTTTGTAACTATGGTCTCGGAATTCTGTGGGGTGGTCCCCGTAATTCTCTCGGTACTTCGGGACCTGTAGAAAAAAATTTCTGACCGAGACATAGCGGTCGCATACCTGGGGTTATACCGGTCGATAGGTATAGGCAAAACCATCGACCGGTATGCCCAGAATTGCCTTTAAAATCGCGAAAAGTGAGAAAATTTCTCACTTTTCTTCTCTTTTCTCTCGGGTGGCGATTCTCCTCTGGGTTCCGAGTTGCTACAGTCTAACTGGTACCATTTGAAGCCGATTCCTTCCATTCAAGACCTAGTACATCGTCTCCAGGTAGGTCTCTACCCTCTCTCTCATATTTTTAGTTGTTTCCCATATCGTCTATATGTAGAATTTTAGGTTTTTCTTTGTTCGAGATGTTTTAACCGTAGGAACTCTTTTCCTTTGGCTTAGAAAGGGTTTAGGGACCCCCAAGAGCAAAAGCCCTCAATTAATTTGGGGTTCCACCGAACGATTTTCATAAAAATCGAATTTTTCATCTTTTGACCTAGGTTTTCATTAAATTTCGAAATTTTTCTAATTTTTCTTAATTCTTGAAATTTCTTGGAATTTCTTGTTATAATTGCTTGTGATTGGTCTATTGAAGAGTGTGGGGGTTACGTAAGTCCTCCTCCCCGTGTTTTTGGGTGAGTTCAAGGCTTTTTCTTGAATTATAGCCGTTATGCTGTCGAAATTTCAAAAATTTTCTAACTTTTCACTTGTTTTTCACTTGTTTTGCAGTTTAAATGGCTCCTAGACGTGCTCTTGGCAAGCGTCCCCACGACTCGAGTTCACGTACCCCACAACCACCAGTTCCCCAATTGGATGAGCAATGGTTCCGTTCTTTTGAAGCACAAGCTCGATTTCCATGGTTCGACAACAAGAATATAGAATCTGGGCGTCGGGTCAACGTGGAACAGTTAGACCGGTTCGACGTGCGAGCGGCGTTCGACAGGCTTGGTTGGTTGCCCATCATCTCTTACACCTACACCACTCGTCCCAATCTGGTTAAGCATTTCATTGCTAACCTAGAGCTGCATGGAAATGTGAACGATCCCAACCAAGGTGGGGATTTACGTATCTCTAGTTATGTCAGGGGTGTACACATCTCATTCAACACCCACCAGCTGGCCGACCTTCTAGGGTTTCCTAATGATGGAGACCTAGTGTATTGCCCTCCCAAAGCGAAGGGCTACTTGACTAAGGACCTGCGTCGGGAGATAGCTCAACAGATACTGAACCCTGGAGCTCCTATGAAAGCGGCTAGCTTGAGACCTGTACCTCGGGTCTCCGGTCGCATCGTCCAAGCACAACATCGTCCCCCGGAGCGGCCATTATGGTGAGTTATCCCAGCTCACTCGGTACATCACTTCTCGCATCTACTCGGAGAGCGGGTCTCTCTCCCATACCTCATCATTAGGACTATGCATCGGGGCGACCACGGCCGATCGGGCCCGGCAACCTTCCCTATGGTCGTCTCATTACCTTTCTTCTTCGCCGTCCGGGTGTGAGCATGAGAGGCAAGGTGACCGTCGAGGAAACTATGACGTCGATATAGACGGGACGCCATTCGGGAGGATGCAGATGGTTGATCAGCCCGTTAGTGATGACGAGTTGGAGGCTCGTCCTCGTCCACTTGGGAGAGTAGCAGCAGCGGCGGCCAATGCGGCCTATGCGGCGGAGATGGGGGATGATGATGATGACGATGTAGTTGGGGAAGCACCGGTGCCCGCCCCACGCCACCACCGCACCACCACCATCCGTTCCCCACAGCTGGGCCATCTCGACCCCTCCCGACTCGGTGTTGAGTATGTTTACCGAGATCGGGGGACACCCGGAGGGTCATCCCGGAGTCTCGGCGAGCGATGGGTCGGGAGTTGGGACGACGCGGCTTGTGGTCTACGGGTGACTCGGGACCAGGTGCATTGGCTTAGGGTCGCATACGAGCGGGACTATGATATAGCTGACCCCATTCCTCCCAGGCCTCCTACCCCATGACTTCCATCTACTTTTCTTTTCATATGACGGTTTATATAACAGGGTAACTTTCCGGTTTGTGGACTGTACCCTGTAGCACTATTACATTTGATACACTTTTCTATTTAATGAAAGTTCATGATTTTTCCAAACTAGTGTATGTGCACAGATTAAGTTTCACATTTAGAATAGTATATTATTCTCTTTCTTAGTCCGTCTCAAGTATCAAACAATGGTTAAGGTGCGTTTGTATTAAGATTTTTAATTTTTTTTCCTAACTCAGTTCATCGACTCAGTTAAGTGCAACAAGGTTTGTTGGAACAGAGCCCGAGAGTTCTGATACCAAGTTGTCACACCCCAATTCCGATCCAACCGGAATGGTGTGAGTGAACCGTCATTGAACCAACGGTTCACACCGGGGATCTCGAATAGGCCGTGTCCACCCATACAAACCAATTACACATAACCACAATCGGAATATAAATATACAAATGGAAGACTTTAAATAGAATGAACTGAGTATCTATTGATAATTTAAATAAATATCCCATTATTCAAATTCAAACATAAAATAATAATTTTTTACATCTCTTAATAACAAACAAAAATAATGAAATAAATAAATAAAACAAATCACAGGTACACGCAGAAAGGGCACTCGCATGAAGCGTCATGCTCGTCCTCTCCTACTTGCACATCTAGAGCAGCCACACCTCCATACGCCGGAGCGTTCATATAGTCATCCACAGTGTAACCTGCATCAACATCTAAAAAGAATGTACGTATAAAGGGTGAGCACACAACACAGCTTAGTAAGACAATCAGACAGTTTCACAAGATTATGCATGAGTAACAATCATTTTATCTTTGTGGTCCGGTTTTAAGTTTGCAATGTGCTATAGAAAGGTTTGGTGGCCCCCGCACCTCTACACGAGTGTGTGGCGTCGCACGATAATCACACTACCACCAACCCACATGCACCCATCATGGAATAGAGATAGAGCTAAGGTATACCCGCACCTCCCCGATACTCTACCCATACCGGTACCTAAGCCCCTACTGGCCAGGGCTCGTAAACTGGGCTCGCAATTAACCAATCCTATATGTCAACAATGTATGCTCTATCCTAGCACGGCCGTCTACGGCATAGAGATAGAGCTAGAGGGTGCAGTCCGGGTCGGAGACCACCATACCTCCCCTCCCCCTGATACCCTATCCACAACTAACCCACTAGGATAGAAACAATACGCAGGTAGACCCTATCCCAACATAACTCCCTACGGCATAGAGATAGAGCTAAAGCATCGTGGACAAGCCAGCGTCGACTCGGAATCCTCAGTAACACACAATGATGGTCTGGACAACATCAATATCGGAAACCACCGTACCACGATCTTCCCCTGATACCCCACCCATACCAAGCATGTTAAGACAGAATATTACAAAAGGTGCCAGTGTGAAGAGCGATCCCAGGCCCATGCCCTACTCCACACACCAACGAAAACAATCACATGCCTAACAATCACATCCTATGAATGCATAAAGAATAATAATAACTGAAAGTAAAGGATGCCATGTGAATATGCACAAACATCACATCATAGATATTTAATGATTAACAATGATTTACTGTCCATTAATTATTAGGTTTAGGTCAGATTCCCTTACCTGACGCTCGTTCAATAACTTGCTCCACGTCGCAAGGTCCGAACGATAAGTCACAAAGTCCTACATAATATTAGGTTTTCATTAGAATATATTGTTTAGGGTTTCATGTTGGTCGAAAATCAACAGAGATCACAAACTACCCTTACAGAGCTGACCGGTGGCATATACTGGTCGTAGCTCGTGGGAAAGACTGGCGACCGGTATGGTCGGTCGGTCCCCCACGGATAACCTCCCGAGAGGTAGCGGTCGCAACATACCGGTTGCACTATGTGCAACCGGTATAGTCGACCGGTATGTCTCCGGAAGACCATACATGGGTTCTTCGACTGCCGTCGATCATCCTCCATGGGTTTTCAGGGTTTCTTCTATCCATTCTAAGACTAGGCTTTGAGTTAGAGTTATCCCCAACTCATTCAAGTCTCGTTTCGATGAATATCATCTCGAAACTCAAATCTAGGGTTTGACGGCAACTTAGGGTTATTGGCCAATTTAGGGTTTTAGATCAATACCTACTTTGCATGGTATTGATCCACCCACACAACTAACATAGGGTAAGAAGAGGGATTCAAACACTTACCGTTGACAGGCGTAGAGTGAGCTTCGTCAAACAGTAATGGCGGCACCTCCTTCTTCTTCCTAGCTCCTTCTCCTTTCCAAGCTCTTTCTCTTCTCTAGGGTTTGTGAGAGACAATGGAAAGGAATTGAGGGGGTTTATGTAAGACCCGCACTCTGAAAACCCGGTCTAACCTTTGTTTTGTATCGTGACAGGTCTTCCGATCATCACCGAGCCAGACGGGGCAAGCGGATAACAAACAGGTACGAAATCGGACCGAAGTCGACCAATTATACCTGATTTTAGGTATACCGGTCGATGGTACCAGATGATGGTACCGGTCGACCGGTATGGCCTGTACAGCTATGTGCGGGAATTTGGAAATTAGTCTCTACGGGTCCCGCTTTCCTGATTTTGAATCCTAGAAGTTTCCTAATCCTAGTAGGGTTACTAAACCCTATTTCTAGCCTATAAATACACCCTTAAACCCCTCAAATCCATTCCATTCTCTCTCACAAATCCTAGGGAAGAGAAAGAGCTTGGAAAGGAGAAGGAGTTAGGAAGAAGAAGGAGGTGCCGCCATTACCGTTTGACGAAGCTCTTGCTACGCCTGTCAACGGTAAGTGTTTGAATCCATCTTCTTACCCTATGAAAGTTGTATGGGTGGATCAATACCATGCAAAGTAGGTATTGATCTAAAACCCTAAATTGGCCAATAAACCCTAAGTTGCCGTCAAACCCTAGATTCGAGTTTCGAGATGATATTCATCGAAACGAGACTTGAATGAGTTGGGGATAGCTCTAACTCAATGCCTAGACTTAGAATGGATAGCAGAAACCCAGAAAATCCATGGAGGATGATCGACGACAGTCGAAGAACCCATGTATGGTCTTCCGGAGACATATCGGTCGACTATACCGGTTGCACATAGTGCGACCGGTATGTTGCGACCGCTACCTCTTGGGAGGTTATTCGTGGGGGGACCGGCTGACCATACCGGTCGCCGGTCTTTTCCACAGAGCTGCGACCGGTACATGCCACCCGGTCAGCTCGTGAGGGTATTGTGTGATCTCTCGTTGGTTTCCGACCGACATGAAATCCTAAATAATATATTCTAATGAAACCCTAATATTATGTATGACGCTGTGACTTGTCGTTTGGATCTTGCGACGTGGAGCAAGTTATCGAACGAGGGTCAGGAAAGGGAATCTGACCTAAACCTAATAATTAAAGGACAGTAAATCGTTGTTAATCATTGAATATCTATGATGTGATGTTTGTGCATATTCACATGCTATCCTTTACTTTCAGTTATTATTATTGTTAATGCATTCATAGGATGTGATTGTTATGCATGTGATTGATTTTGTGGGTGTGTGGAGTGGGGCATGGGCCTGGGATCGCTCTTCACACTGGCACCTTTTGTAGTATTCTATCTTAACGTGCTTGGTACGGGTGGGGTATCGAAGGGAAGAACGTGGTATGGTGGTCTCTGATATTGATGTTGTCCCGGCCATCGTTGGGTGGTACTGAGGATTCCGAGTCGACGCTGGCTTATCCACGATGCTTTAGCTCTATCTCCATGCCGTAGGGAGTTATGTTGGGATAGGGTCTACCTGCGTATTGTTTCTATCCTAGTGGGTTAGTTGCGGATAGGGTATCGGGGAGGTGAGGTTTGGTGGTCTCCGACCCGGCCTGCACGCTCTAGCTCTATCTCTATGCCGTAGACGGCTGTCGGGATAGAGCATACATTGTTGACATATAGGATTGGTTAGTTGCGAGCCCGGTTTTATAGCCCCGGCCGGAGGGGCTTAGGTACCGGTATGGGTAGAGTATCGGGGAGGTGCGGGTATACCTTAGCTCTATCTCTATTCCATGATGGGTGCATGTGGGTTGGTGGTAATGTGATTCATGTGCGACGCCACACACTCGTGTATAGAGGTGCGGGGGCCACCAAACCTTTCTATAGCACATTGCAAACTTAAAACCGGACCACAAAGATAAAAGTGATTGTTACTCATGCATAATATTGTGAAACTGTCTAATTGCCTTACTGAGCTGTGTTGTGAGCTCACCCTTTGTGCACATCTTGTTTTAGATCGGGATGCAGGTTATACTGTGGACGATACGTAAACGCTCCGGCGTGTGGTGGTGCTGCGGCGTTGGATGTACAGGCGGGACAGGACGAGCATGACACTTCATGCGAGTACCCTTTTCGCGTGCACTGTGATTTGTTTTATTTATTTATTTCAGTTATTTTTGTGTATTATTAAGAGATGTAAAAGATTATTAGTTTATCTTTGAATTTGAATAATGGGATATTTACTTAAATTATCAATAGATACTCAGTTCATTCTATTTAAAGTCTTCCGCTGTATATTTATATTATGATTGTGGTTATGTGTAATTGGTTTGTATGGTTGGACACGGCCTATTCGAGATCCTGGTGTGAACCGTTGGTTCAATGACGGTTCACTCACACCGTTCGGTTGGATCAATTGGGGTGTGACAACTTGGTATCCGAGCTCTCGGGCCTGTTCCAACAAACCATGCTACACATAATGGGGTCGATGAACTGAGTTAGGAAGTTTAAAAATCTTAATACAAACACACCCTAAGCATTGTTTGATACCTGAGACGGACTAAGAAAGAGAATAATGTACAATTCTAAATATGAAACTTAATATGTGCACATACACTAGTTAGGAAAAACCATGGACTTTCATTAAAAAGAAAAGTGTATCAAATGTGATAGTGCTACAGGGTACAGTGCACAAACTGGAAAATTACCCTGTTACATAAACCGTCATTTGAAAAGAAAAGTAAATGGGAAATCATGGGGTAGGAGGCCTGGGAGGAATGGGGTCCGCTATATCATAGTCCCGCTCGTATGCGACCCCGAGCCAATGCACTGGTCTTGAGTCACCCGGGAGACCACGAGCCAGGCGTCCCAACTCCCGACCCATCGCTCGCCGAGACACCGGGATGACCCCTTCAGGTGTCCCCGATCTCGATAAACGTACTCAACACCGAGTCGGGAGGGGCTGAGATGGCCCAACCCTGTGGGAACGGATGGTGGTGGTACGGGTGGAGGCTGTGGGGCGGGCACCGGTGCTTCCCCAACTACATCGTCATCATCATCATCCCCATCTTCGCCGCATAGGCCGCATTGGCCACGGCGGCCGCTGCGGCTGCCGCTGCTACTCTCCCAAGTGGTCGAGGGCGAGCCTCCAACTCGTCATCACTAACGGGCAGATCAACCATCCGCATCCTATTTATCGCATCCCGGTCGATGTCGGAGGTCATGGAGTCCTCGACGGCTACCTCTCCCTCGAAACTCACGCCCGGATGGCGAAGAAGGAAAGTGACGAGGCGGCCATAGGGAAGGTTGCTGGCCCGATCGGCCACGGCCGCTCGATGCATAGTCCGGATGATGAGGTAAGGAAGTGAGATCCGCTCTCTGTGCGGGACGCAATAGGTGACGAACCGGGTGAGCTGGGACAACTCATTGTACTGACCGCTGCGTGGCACTATATCGTCTTTGGATGATGCGGCTGTAGACCCGGGGTATAGGTCTCAAGCTAGCTGCCTTCATAGGAGCCCCCGGGGTTGAGTATCCGATGCGC
>JAMYWD010001857.1:0-14868 GCA_028583415.1 Protea cynaroides
TATCTCCCGGCGCAAATCTTGGTCAAGTAACCTTTCGCCTTGGGGGCGCAGTACACCAAATCTCCATCATTGGGAACCCCAAGCAGATCAGCCAACCGGTGGGTGTTGAAGGAAATATGTACACCCCGGACGTAGCGGTGATGCGTAGATCCCTACACTGGTTCGGGTCTTCGACATCCCCTTCGAGTTCCAAATTTGCATAAAAATGTTTGACCAGGTTAGGGCGTGTAGTCTCGTGTAGGAAATAACCGGCAGCCAACCTAGAGCGCCAAAAGCCGTCTCTACATTGAACCGGTGCAATTGTCCCACGTTGACCAGGCGCCCGGATACAATACTCTTATCATCAAACCTGGGAAACCGAGCCTGAGCTTCCAAGGAGCGAAACCATAGCTCATCTAGCTGAGGGACTGGTGGAGAGGGAACCCGAGAACTAGAACCATGTGAGCGTTTCCCGAGGTTGCGTCTAGGAGCCATTTAGAATCTGCAAAACAAAAGAAAATGAGATAGAAGTTAGAAATTTTCAAAAATTTCGGCAAAGATAACGACAAGAAATTGGGAAAAAGCCTCAAACTCACCCAAAAACATGGGGAGGAGGACTTACGTAACCCCCACACTCTTCAATAAGCAAATCACAAGCAATTAAAACAAGAAATTTCAAGAAATTTCAAGAAATTAAGAAAAATTATAAAAATTTCGAAATTTCATGAAAACCTAGGTCAAAAGATGAAAATTTTGATTTTTAGGAAAACCATTCGGTGGAACCCCAAATTAGTTGAGGGCTTTTGCTCTTGGGGGGTCCCTAAACCCTTTCTAAGCCGAAGGAAAAGAGTTCCTACGGTTAAAACATCTCGAACAAAGAAAAACCTAAATTTCTATGTAAAGACGATATGGAAAACTTGTAAAAATATGAGAGAGAGAGAGGGGACCTACCTGAAAAAGATGTTCTAGCTTTGGAATGCGAGAAATTGGCTTCTAAGAGTACCGGTCGGACTGTAGCAACTCGGTTGGGTAGAGAGGAATCGCCACCAGAGAGAAAGAGAAAAGAAAAGTGAGAAAAATCTCACTTTTTCGCGATTTTAAAGCCATTTTGGGCATACCGGTCGACGGTTATGCCTATACCGGTCAACCGGTATCGACCAGTGTGCGACCGCTATGTCTCGGCCAGAAAATTTTTCGACCGGTCGACTATACCGGTCGCAACACTGATATCGGAGTGGCGACCGGTATCTCATAGACATGCGACCGGTATGTCTCGGCCAGAATTTTAATTTTGACCGGTCGACTATACCGGCCGCAGCATATTTCCACAGGTGTGCGACCGGTATGTTGCGACCGGTACTCCCCAAAAGAGCCAGAAAAACTTAATAAAAAATTTCCAAATTGTGTAAATCGAAATGTTACTTCTCGACAATTTTCCTGCATTATTCAAGACTAACACTACTATTATTGATGATTCTCACGTGTTATGTCTTCTTCTCAGATCCAAATAAATAGTCTGAGATGGCAGGTGGAAACGGTCGAAGGGGTCGAAAGCATCATCGGGCCGGAAAGCGCCTAGAAGAAGAGCAAGCTGAGCGGGACCAGGTTAGAGAAACCAGCCCGAAGTGGAGGAGGAACAGGTCCCGGAAGTACCGACAAATTTACCGGGCCCACCTCACAGAATTCCGAGACCATAGTTACAAACTTGGTCTATCGGATGCAAGCTCAACGAAGGAATTTCGAGCGAGGTACTAAAGATGCCGAGGTCAGCAGGTTCTATTCCCGCTTGTAATACGCCCGAGTCGGGAGGAGCTAACACTACCCAACGGGTGCGAGTAGCCCAAGGCCAAGGGCCCAAGCACGGAATGTACCACCACCGCATCGGTTTCCGTCGCCTTCTGCATATCCAGGGCGTATCCGTATCCACCACCATGGTACGGAGCAGATACACGGGGACAGCACGATCTTAGTAGGTCCGTGGACAGGTTCTTGAAGTTGAAACCGTCATCGTTCACCGGCAGGACAGGGAAACCATTGTGGCCAGCACAGTGGGTTTCCGAAATGGAAAAGAACTTCCGATTGATGACGTGTACAGAGGAGGAGAAGGTTCTATTTGCCACCCACATGCTGAGAGAGGACGCGAATGCTTGGTGGAATTCCACACGGGCATATTTGGAGAACCAATACGCACTAGTGGACTGGGAAGTGTTTAAAGCGGCTTTCTTCGACAAATATTTCCCAAAGAGCTTCAGAGATCAAATGGAGAGAGAGTTTCTCAACCTGCGGAGGCTCGGTCGATTGTAGATGCATATCGGCAGAGGTACGAAGAGCTGTTCTTCTTCGCACCGGTCGGTATGCGGGAAGAGGAGACAAAGATACGTAGGTTCACCATGGGACTACGTGGAAGCATCGGGAGAGCATCTTTTGGGTCTGGATAAGAAGACCTACAACGAGGCGGTGCAGGTTGCGAGGGTGATAGAGTCCGGTCGGAGGGACAGCTTCTTCGCTCGGAACAAGGGAGTGAAGAGATCTGCTGGAGAGAGCTCGGGTGGCAGTAATACTAGACCATTCCGCCCATACGGGGGCAGACCGCTACAACACCTGCGAAACAACCCTGGCACCACTTGTGCCATAATTAGCCAGACCCAACCCGAATATTAAGTGTTATAACTGTCAAGAACCGGGACATGTTGCAAGGAACTGCACGCTACCTAAGAAGCAAGCTCCCTAGCAAGCCGAGAGTTTATGCAATCCACCATCGAAGAGGCAGCCGCATCACCCGATGTGGTAACCGGTACGATTTTATCCTGACAAAGAGGGAAGGGAATACAGTTTCGCTGGAATTAAGCTATCTAGGAAGCGAAAGTTGATCCTCTCCGCCCTAAAGACTAAGAGATGCTTGGAGAAAGGGGGAGTGGGTTATCTCGTATCTGTAGTCGACCTCACAGCCAGAGTCACTCAAGATGGAGGATATAGAGGTGGTTCGGGAGTTTCCGGATGTATTTCCCGAAGATCTTCCAGGGCTTACCACCGGACGGGGCTACGAATTTGTGATAGACCTTATACCGGGTTCAGCTCCAGTGTCTAAAGCACCATACAGGATGGCCCCGACCGAGTTAAAGGAGTTGAAGACCCAATTACAAGAATTGCTGGATAAGGGCTTCATACGACCTAGTATTTCGCCTTGGGGAGCACCTGTGTTGTTCGTCAAGAAGAAGGATGGAGTGTACGGCTATGTATTGACTATCGTGAGCTGAACAAGTTGACGATCAAGAATCGGTATCCTTTGCCTAGGATCGATGATCTATTCGATCAGCTGCAGGGTGCAAAGGTTTTCTCGAAGATCGATCTCCGATCGGGGTATCACCAATTGAAGATCAAGGCCGGAGATATTCCGAAGACCGCTTTTAGGACAAGGTATGGGCATTATGAGTTTCTGGTTATGTCTTTCGGGTTGACCAACGCTCCAGCGTCGTTTATGGAACTGATGAACCGAGTGTTCCACGACATGTTAGACACTTCGGTCATCGTATTCATCGACGACATATTGATTTACTCTAAGGACATGGAGACTCATACAACGCATTTGAGGGCAGCCCTACAACGGCCGAGGGATGTGAGGCTTTATGCAAAATTCAAGAAGTGCGAGTTTTGGCTGAAGGAAGTGGCTTTCTTGGGCCATGTTGTATCAGGAGACGGTATCAAGGTTGATCCAAGCAAGATAGCTGATATTGTAGGATGGGAAGCACCAAAATCTGTTGCAGAGATTCGTAATTTCCTTGGGTTGGCTGGTTATTATAGAAGATTCGTGGAAGATTACTCCGGGATCGCGGTTCCACTCACCGGATTGACCAAGAAGGGAGAAAATTTATATGGACAGATGAGTGTGAGAAGTGCTTCCGGACTTTGAAGTCAAGACTTGTCTCGCACCTATCCCGACCATCCCCGAACCAAGCGTACCGTTTACTCTATATACGGATGCTTCGGGGTTGGGTATTGGGTGTGTTCGATGCAAGGAGAACAGGTGATCGCTACGCATCAAGACGGTTAAAAGAGCATGAGAAGAACTATCCTACGCATGACTTGGAGCTAGCAGCGGTTATTCATGCAATCAAGACTTGGAGACACTATTTGTACGGTGAGAAGTTTCGGATCAAGTCGGATCACAAGAGCTTAACTTATCTCTTCACTCGAGAAGGATCCGAATATGAGGCGAGAGAAGGTGGCTGGAATTGTTAAAAGATTATGATTGCGACATCCAGTACCATCCGGGTAAAGCAAATGTGGTGGCCGACGCCTTAAGCGAGAAAGTGGGCATCGAAACCCGAGGCGGGACCGAGTACAAATGCTGCATTGTGTGCTGCAGCCTTGAGTTCGATGGAAATTGATGAAGAACATATTATCAAAACTGCAGAAGATCCAGTGGAGCAGGCTTGATTCACAAGTTCACTATGATGTTCGCCACGCTGAAGATCTCGCCGAGCCTAATTGATGAAGTCAAGGTAGCAATCCTACAGGATCCATATTTCAAGACAAGGCGGGGAGGACTTAGAGAAGGGTTCGTGCAATCCCGACTTTACCTTGGAATCCGGACAAAGTACTCAAATATCGCGGACGGTTATGTATACTTGAGAGCGAAGACCGCGATATCGGAGGCCGAGTTATGACCGAAGCTCATTACACTCCATATTCGGTACATCCGAGGAAGTACCAAGATGTACCATGATCTAAGAAGACTATATTGGTGGAGGGGTATGAAAGCCGATATAGCTTGTTTTGTGTTCCAATGTCCGAATTGTCAACAAGTTAAAGCGGAAAGGCAAAGACCCGCAGGTTTACTACAGCCATTACGGGAACCCGCATGGAAGTGGGATTGTATCACTATGGATCGTCACTGGCTTCCCTTTGACCCCGCGAACCATTCAAATTTTGGAAGATATGCTTCGCGCTTGTGCATTAGATTTCAAAGGAGCTTGGGATGAGAAGCTATCACTTATCGAATTTGCTTACAACAATAGTTATCGGGCTACAATTCGGATGGCCCCATATGAAGCTCTCTATGGGAGAAAATGTCGTACACCTCTGTTATGGAATGAAGTGGGAGAAAGAAGAATTGTAGGACCGGAGTTCGTGGAAGAAACTTGCCGAGTAATTGATCGGATCAAAGAGAGAATAAAGACAGCTCAAGTTCGACGAAGCACTATGCGGATAATCGACGTCGAGATCTGGAGTTTGCAGTGGGTGACAAAGTGTTCTTGAAGGTGTCACCGGTGCGAGGTCCGAAACGGTTTGGTAAGAAGGGGAAGCTATGCCCCGGTATGTGGGACCATATGAGATATTAAATCGACGTGGTAATGTAGCATATCAATTGGCTCTACCACCATCTATGTCTAGCGTCCATAATGTGTTCCATGTATCATTCCGAAGAAGTATGTCGGAGATCCATCGCATATCTTGAGCGCTGATCCTCCGGACTTGATCGAAGACTTAACTTTTGAAGTGGTGCCCGTAATGCTCTCAAGCCGAAAAGTTCAACAACTTCGAACCAAGGATATCCACTATGTAAAGGTGCATTGGAGAAGCCAAAATGTGGAGGAAATTACTTGGGAAGAAGAGAGCGCGATGAGAAAAGAGTACCCTAACCCATTTGACGATCAAGGTACGTTCAAATTTCGAGGCCGAAATTTCTTTTAAGGGTGGGGGAGTTGTAGTACCTACATGCAAATTTCGGGACGAAATTTCTTTTAAGGGTGGTGGAGTTGTAAGACCCGCACTCGAAAACCCGGTCTAACCTTGGTTTTGTATCGTGACAGGTCTTCCGATCATCACCGAGCCGAGACGGGGCAAGCGGATAACAAACAAGCAGTGAAATCGGACCGAAGTCGACCAATTATACCTGATTTTAGGTATACCGGTCGATGGTACCGGATGATGGTACCGGGTCGGCCCGGTATGGCCTGCAGCTATGTGCGGGAATTTGGAAATTAGTCTCTGCGGGTCCCGCTTTCCCGATTTCGAATCCTAGAAGTTTCCTAATCCTAGTAGGGTTACTAAACCCTATTTCTAGCCTATAAATACACCCTTAAACCCCTCAAATCCTTTCCATTGTCTCTCACAAACCCTAGGGAAGAGAAAGAGCTTGGAAAGGAGAAGGAGCTAGGAAGAAGAAGGAGGTGCCGCCATTACCGTTTGACGAAGCTCTCGCTACGCCCGTCAACGGTGAGTGTTTGAATCCCTCTCCTTACCCAATGTAAGTTGTGTGGGTGGATCAATACCATGCAAAGTAGGTATTGATCTAAAACCCTAAATTGGCCAATAAACCCTAAGTTGCCGTCAAACCCTAGATTCGAGTTTCGAGATGATATTCATCGAAACGAGACTTGAATGAGTTGGGGATAGCTCTAACTCAAAGCCTAGACTTAGAATGGATAGGAGAAACCCTGAAAATCCATGGAGGATGATCGACGGCGGTCGAAGAACCCATGTATGGTCTTCCGGAGACATACCGGTCGACTATACCGGTTGCACATAGTGCGACCGGTATGTTGCGACCGCTACCTCTCGGGAGGTTATCCGTGGGGGACCGGCTGACCATACCGGTCGCCGGTCTTTTCCACAGAGCTGCGACCGGTACATGCCACCGGTCAGCTCTATGAGGGTATTTTGTGATCTCTGTTGGTTTCCGACCAACATGAAACCCTAAATAATATATTCTTGAAACCCTAATATTATGTAGGACGCTGTGACTTATCGTTTGGATCTTGCGATGTGGAGCAAGTTATCGAACGAGCGTTAGGTAAGGGAATCTGACCTAAACCTAATAATTAATGGACGATAAATCGTTGTTAATCATTGAATATCTATGATGTGATGTTTGTGCATATTCACATGCCATCCTTTACTTTCGGTTATTATTATTGTTCATGCATTCATAGGATGTGATTGTTAGGCATGTGATTGTTTTCGTTGGTGTGTGGAGTGGGGCATGGGCCCGGGATCGCTCTTCACACCGGCACCTTTTGTAGTATTCTCCATCTTAACATGCTTGGTACGGGTGGGGTATCGGGGGAAGGTCGTGGTACGGTGGTCTCCGATATTGATGTTGTCCCGGCCATCGTTTGGTGGTACCGAGGATTCCGAGTCGACGCCGGCTTGTCCACGATGCTTTAGCTCTATCTCCATGCCGTAGGGAGTTATGTTGGGATAGGGTCTACCTGCGTATTGTTTCTATCCTTGTGGGTTAGTTGCGGATAGGGTATCGGGGGGAGGTGAGGTTTGGTGGTCTCCGACCCGGCCTGCACGCTCTAGCTCTATCTCTATGCCGTAGACGGCTGTCTGGGATAGAGCATACATTGTTGACATATAGGATTGGTTAGTTGCGAGCCCGGTTTGCTAGCCCCGGCCGATAGGGGCTTAGGTACTGGTATGGGTAGAGTATCGGGGAGGTGCGGGTATACCTTAGCTCTATCTCTATTCCATGATGGGTGCATGTGGGTTGGTGGTAGTGTGATTCTCGTGCGACGCCACACACTCGTGTATAGAGGTGCGGGGGGCCACCAAACCTTTCTATAGCACATTGCAAACTTAAAACCAGACCCAAAGCATAAAAGTGATTGTTACTCATGCATAATATTGTGAAACCGTCGATTGCCTTCCCGAGCTGTGTTGTGTGCTCACCCTTTGTATACACATTGTTTTTAGATGTTGATGCAGGTTACACGTGGACGACTATGTGAACGCTCCGGCGTATGGTGGTGCTGCGGCGTTGGATGTACAAGCGGGCGGGGAGGACGAGCATGATGCTTCATGCGAGTGCCCTTTTCGCGTGTACCCGTGATTTGTTTTATTTATTTATTTCAGTTATTTTTGTGTGTTATTAAAGGAGATGTAATAAGATTATTATTTTATGTTTGAATTTGAATAATGGGATATTTATTTACATTATCAATAGATACTCGGTTCATTCTATTTAAAGTCTTCCACTTGTATATTTATATTCCGATTGTGGTTATGTGTAATTGGTTTGTTTGGGTGGACACGGCCTATTCGAGATCCTGGTGTGAACCGTTGGTTCAATGACGGTTCACTCACACCGTTTCGGTTGGATCGGAATTGGGGGTGTGACATTAGGGTGTATTTATAGGCTAGAAATAGGGTTTGTAACCCTACTAGGATTTGAAACTTCATCGAAATGGGAGGGGGGCGGGGGGAGATTTTTTTTTTTTTCCCAGTTTGGGGGGGGGGGTGGGGGCGGGTTTAAAAAAAAAAAAATATTAAATTTTTAGATTTTGGTTTTTTTTTTTTTTTTTTTTTTTTTTTTTTGGTTTGGGGTTTGGGGGGGGGGGGGGAGAAAAAAAAAAAAAGGGGGGGGGGGGGGGGGGGGTGGGGGGGGAAAAAAAAAAAAAAAAAAAAAAAAAAAAAAAAAAAAAAAAAAAAAAAAAAAAAAAAAAAAAAAAAAAAAAAAAAAAAAAAAAAAAAAAAAAGGAAAAAAAAAAAAAAAAAAAGGGGGGGGGGGGGGGGGGGGGGGGGTTTTGGGGGGGTTTTTTAAAAAACTTTAAAAATTAAAATAATAAACACAATGGAACCCCATCTTGCCCATCTTCAAACCAGGGATCAGGAACAACTGGGGCCATCATCTTTTCAAGATCTGCAGAGGTGATAGCCCCAAATTTCTTGCGGTTAAGAGGGGGTAAGCGAAACGGATTGGACATTGAAGTTTGGGTGAGGAAAGAAGAAGGGGAAGGGAATGGGGTTCTGCCAGGGGAAGACGATCTGGGGGTAATTGGTCAATTGGGTTAGGGGAAGTTAGGGGAAGGGGGATTTCTGGTTTTAAGGGGGGTGGGGTTGGGGCTGGTCTGGTCCGATCTAGGCAAAGAAGATAGGGACTTAACCCGTAAGGTTTGGTCCAATAGGGGGACCAGAATAGGATGGATGATCGGGGGTTAGGATCACGGCTAGGCTTAGCACATAGGGGTTGAGAATAAGAAGAGTCCAAAAGAGATGGACCATCAGGATGGTCAGAGGTGCAGGAGTCCACATCACATTCCAGAATACCGAAACTGTTGGTCAAAGGAGGGTCAAAAACGGCAGGAAATGCAAGTTTTGAAATTTTTTTCCTAAAGAGGGGGTTAGACAATGACTGCTCAGGAACACTCCCTATGCAGCCAATAGGGGGAGGGGACGGGACCACATGGGGACACCCGGGAGACGACACATGACCCGCGCGGCAGATCAGATTCTGACCGAGTCAGCTGGGCTTGCAGGTCTCGGAGCGGGTCAGATCTTGACCCGCAAACTTCTTCTTCCTCACCCGGCTGGGATTCCAACCAAGGAGACCGAGCTTGAATTTCTGATTTGTAGGAGGGGAAGAAAAAGACGCAGGCGTTCGTTGGGACTGCCTTCTTCAGCGGAAGGTCTTCAACCATCTCTAATTCAGTTCCTAGATCTTGTTCCATCCCTACATTGTGCTCTTCTTCTGCCATTTTCGGATTTCCTTCATGGGATGGATTCAGGGATATGACTCCATTGCCAGCCTCTACAGAACTCAGTTTCTTCATACAAGAATCTTGGACATGACCAAAGATCCCACAAGAAATGCAATGAGAGGGGCGCCAATCATACATGACTGGTTGTTCAAAGACATTTCCAACATCATCCTCTAAGGTGATGGACTCCAGCAGAGGGAAGTCAGCAGAGAACTCCACACAAGCCCGGGCATAAGCCCAGCGGCTTTTTTCAGCAGGGATTCTGCGTGGAAAAGAGGTTTGCCCAGAATCGAGCAAGCAACACTTAAAGACTCCTCTCCCCATAGATGGAGAGGGAGACCTGGAAGAGAGATCCAAAGGGGGATACATTTCAGGCCCAAGATGCCTCCTGTGTGAAGGGAACGTTCCCAATTCCTAAGAAAAAGGGGCTGACCTCCAACATAATAAACTCCATCCTCTAAAATTGAGTCGCGGTCTTCTAAGGCTGAGAACCTGAAGGCAAGGCCGCCTTGGTTAAGTTGTAACATGTGAACTGAACCTTGTAATTTCCATTGCTTCAGGAGGCTGGAGCGCACATAAGAAAAGCTTGGTTTCTTACCCAGGAAGAAGCCCACCAAAGTGTTATCAAGAACTTGTAACTCACCTGCAACAGCTTCCGAAGAACAGATACCAACTCGGTTTGAACCCCTGGAGGTAGGGGAGATAAATCTTAGATGGAATTTTTTAGGTTTGGGCAACGTGTGGATAGGAGGGTTTTTCCATGGATTATGTTCAGGGATTGATAATGGGGGTTTCACGGCTAGGGGGTGCAGGTTTGGGAGTGGAGGGAAATGGTCAGGGTTTGGGTTGTGGGTTAAATGATTCAGATGAGATTCCGGAGGGGTGGCATTTTCTACAGGAGAACTTACATTTAAAGGAGGTTTTGGATGAATTTCAGAGCTGGGGGAAGACGGATTCGAGCTGGGAAGGCTAAGAGACTCGGATTCCATCTCAGGAAAGCTTCCTAATCTTCTCTTTCTTCTTTATTCTTCTTCTACTTCTTCTTTCATCATGTCTTTTTTTTCCATTTCTTCTTCATTCTTCTTCTTTCGTCTTCTTTTACACTTTTCTTCTTCTTCCTTCTTCTTCATTCTTCTTCTTCTTTCTTCGTCTCATTCATCTTCTTATTTCTTCTTTTTTTTCATTCTTCTTCTATTTTCTACCCTTTTAGGACACTATGGGTTACGATCATCTCATGTGTTAGCATCCAAGTTTTATTCATCTGACAATCTGAGTTGAAGACCCAACTCTTTTTTCGTAGGATTAAGCTACTCTCTAGCCCAATCGCATTTGGATTCCCTCTGTTTCTAGAAGATGCGGTTAAGCTTGAGTGTAGCGTTTGCAACTCAGTTTGTCAGAAGAATAAAATATGGATGCTAACTGCATGAGATGATCGTGAACCATATTGTCATAAAATGGGGAAAAATGTCCTAGTACTTTTTGAATGAAAAAGAAGAAGAAGAATGAATGAATCAGACAGAGGAAAAAGAAGATGAGGTACAGGAGGAAAGAAGAAGAACGAAGACGAAGAAAGAAGATGAATGAAGAAGAAAGAGGAAGAGAAAGAGGAAAAATAATTAAGAAAAAAGATGAAGAAAAAGGAAAGGAAGAATAAGAAGAAGAATGAAGATGAAGAAGAAGAAGAAGAAGAAGAAGAAGAACGAAGAAGAAAAACAAAGAAGAAGAACGAAGTAGAAGAAAAAGTTCAAGAAGATTAAGATTGAAAAATGTTGAAGAAGAATGAATAAAAAGAAGAAGAATAAGTAGAAGTAGACGAATGAAGAAGAACGAAGAAAAGAATGAAAAAGAAGAAAGAAGAACATAGAAGAAGAAGAAGAAGAATGAAGTGGAAGAATGTTAAAGAGGAATGAGGAACAAAGAAGAAGAATGAAGAATGAAGAAGAAAAATGAAGAAAAGATTGGGAAAGAAGAACACAGAAGAAGAAGAATGAAGAAGAAGAATGTAGAAGAAGCGTGGAGAACAAAGAAAAAGAATGAAGAAGAAAAAGAAGAAGATGAAGAATGTATTTGAAAGCAGTAGAAAGAAAAATAAAAAAGATGAAGAAGAAGAAGAAGAACGAAAAGGAAAGAAGAAGTATAATAAGAAATTTACACAAAAAAAAAGTACAAGTGCGCTGGCGCACTTCTGGAGGGCTGGCACACTTCTAAAGTGCGCTGGCACACTTCTTCATCTTCTTCTTCTACTTCTTCTCTCATCATGACCTTTTTTTCCTTTTCTTCTTCATTCTTCTTCTTCTTCTTTCTTTTTTTTTTTTTTTTTTTTTTTCTTTCTTCTACTTCATTCTTCTTCTTCTTTCTTCGTCTCATTCATCTTCTTATTTTTCTTTTTGTTCATTCTTCTTCTATTTTCCATGTTTTTGTGATACTATGGGTTACGATAATCTCATGTGTTAGCATCCAAGTTTTATTTTTCTGACAATCTGATTTGAAGACCCAACTCCTTCTTCTTTGGATTAAGCTACTCTCTAGCTCAATCGCATTTGGATTCCCTTTGTTTCTAGAAGTCGCGGTTGGACTTGAGTGTAGCGTTTGCAACTCAGTTTGTCAAAAGATTAAAATATGGACGGAAACTGCATGAGATGATCGTGAACCATATTGTCATAAAATGGTTTAAAAGATGCGCTGGTGCTCTTTGAATGAAAATGAAGAAGATGAATAAATGAATCAGACAGAGGAAAAAGAAGATGAGGAACAGGAGGAAAGAAGAAGAATGAAGACGAAGAAAGAAGAAGATTAAAGAAGAAAGAAGAAGAGAAAAAGAAAAATAATGAAGAAAAAAGATGAAGAAAAGGAAAAGGAAGAATAAGGAGAAGAAGATGAAGAAGAAGAACGAAGAAGAAAAAGAAATAAGAAGAACAAAGTAGAAGAAAAAGTTGAAGAAGAAGAAGATTGAAAGATGGCGAAGAAGAATGAGGAAAAAGAAGAAGAATATGTAGAAGAAGACGAATGAAGAAGAGTGAAGAAAAGAATGAAAAAAAAGAAAGAAGAACTTAGAATATTATGAAGAAGAATGAAGAGGAAGAATGTTGAAGAAGAATGAGGAGCAAAGAAGAAGAATGAAGAATGAATAATGTAGAAGCAGCATGAAGAACAAAGAAAAAGAAGAAGAAAGAAAAAGAAGAAGATGAAGAATATAGTTGAGAAGAAGAAAAAAAAAAAAAGAAGAAGGAGAAGTATAATAAGAACGAAAAAGAAAGAAGAAATATAAGACGAAATTTAGCACAAAAAAAAAAATAAGGAGTTGGCGCAAAACAAAAAAAGGGCGCACTTCGAAAGGCGCGGCGCACTTCTACATCTTGTTCTTCTTTATTCTTCTTCTACTTCTTCTTTCATCATGTCTTTTTCCATTTTTTTCATTATTCTTCTTCATTATTTTTTTCTTCCGTCTTCTTTCTTTTTTCTTTTTCATTCATTCTTCGTCATCATTCTTCTTCTTTCTTTGTTTCATTCATCTTCTTATTTTTCTTCTTGTTTAATCTTCTTCTATTTTCCACCTTTTTGTGACACATAGGTTACGATCATCTCATGTGTTAGCATCCAAGTATTATTCTTCTGACAATCTGAGTTGAAGACCCAACTCCTTGTTCTAAGGATTAAGTTACTATCTAGCTCAATCACATTTGGATTCCCTCTGTTTCTAGAAGATGGGGTTGAGCTTGAGTGTTGCGTTTGCAACTCAGTTTATCAGAAGAATAAAATATGGAAGCTAACAGCATGAGATGATCGTGAACCATACTGTCATAAAATGGTACAAAATGTGCTCGCGCTCTTTGAAAGAAAAAGAAAAAGAAGAATGAATGAATCAGATAGAGGAAAAAGAAGATGAGGAAGACGAGGAAGGAAGAAGAATGAAGATGAAGAAAGAAGAAGAATGAAGAAGAAAGAGGAAGAAAAAGAAGAAAAATAATGAAGAAAAAAGGTTAACAAAAAGAAAAGGAAGAATAAGAAGAAGAATAAAGAAGAAGAACGAAGAAGAAAAAGAAAGAAGAAGAATGTAGTAGAAGAAAAAGTTGAAGAAGATGAAGATTGAAAAATGGCGAAGAAGAATGAAGAAAAAGAAGAAGAATAAGTAGAAGAAGACGAATGAAGAAGAATGAAGAAAAGAATGAAATATGAAAAAAGAAGAACATAGAAGAAGAAGAAGAAGAATGAAGTGGAAGAATGTTAAAGAAGAATGAGGAACAAAGAAGAAGAATGAAGAATGAAGAAGAAGAATGAAGAAAAGATTGGGAAAGAAGAACACAGAAGAAGAAGAATGAAGAAGAAGAATGTAGAAGAAGCATGGGGAACAAAGAAAAAGAATGAAGAAGAAAAAGAAGAAGATGAAGAATGTAGTTGAAAGAAGAAGAAAGAAAAATAAAGAAGATGAAGAAGAAGAAGAAGAACGAAAAAGAAAGAAGAAGTATAAAAAGAAATTTAACACAAAAAAAAAAGTAGAAGTGCGCTGGTGCACTTCAGAAGGGCTGGCACACTTCTAAAGTGCGCTGGCGCACTTCTTCATCTTCTTCTTTATTCTTCTTCTACTTCTTCTCTCATCATGTCCTTTTTTTCCTTTTCTTCTTCATTCTTCTTCTTCCATCTTCTTTTTCCCTTTTCTTCTTCTTTCTTCTAATTCCATTCTTCTTCTTCTTTCTTCGTTTAATTCATCTTCTTATTTTTCTTCATGTTCATTCTTCTTCTATTTTCCACCTTTTTGTGACACTATGGGTTACGATAATCTCATGTGTTACCATCCATGTTTTATTTTTCTGAAAATCTGAGTTGAAGACCCAACTCCTTCTTCTTAGTGTTAAGCTACTCTCTAGCTCAATCGCATTTGGAATCTCATTGTTTCTAGAAGATGCGGTTGAGCTTGAGTGTAGCGTTTGCAACTCAGTTTGTCAGAAGAATAAAATATCGATGGAAACTGCATGAGATGATCATGAACCATATTGTCATAAAATGGTTTAAAAATGTGCTCGTGCTCTTTGAATGAAAAAGAAGAAGAAGAATAAATGAATCAGACAGAGAAAAAAGAAGATGAGGAAGAGGAGGAAAGAAGAAGAATGAAGATGAAGAAAGAAGAAGATTGAAGAAGAAAGAAGAAAAATAATGAAGAAAAAAGATGATGAAAAGGAAAAGGAAGAATAACAAGAAGAATAACAAGAAGAAGAAGAAGAAGAACGAAGAAGAAAAAGAAAGAAGAAGACCAAAGTAGAAGAAAAAGTTGAAGAAGAATAAGATTGAAAGATGGCGAAGAAGAATGAAGAAAAAGAAGAAGAATATGTAGAAGAAGACGAATGAAGAAGAATGAAGAAAAGAATGAAAAAGAAGAAAGAAGAACATAGAAGATGATGAAGAAGAA
>JAMYWD010001858.1:0-28231 GCA_028583415.1 Protea cynaroides
AGAGAGATAGAGAGAGTAAAGGGAGTAGAGAGAGTGGAAAGAGATAGAGAGAGAGAGAAAAATGTAGAGAGGGAGTGGGAGAAATAGAATGACAGAGATAGAGAGAGAAAGGGATAGTATGTGAGAGAAGAAGAGAAAGGGAGGAGAAGTTGTGAGAGAGAATGAGAGAGAAAAGTAGAAAGGGAGAGAGCGAGAAAATTAGAGGTAGAGAAAGAGAAAGAGTGAGAGAGAGAGAAAGAAGTAGAAAGTGAGAGAGATGTAGATAGAGAGAGAAGTAGACAGATAGAGAAGTAGAAAGAGATAAGGAAGTGAGAGAGAGACTATGGAGAAAAAGAAAGAGAGAGGGAGAAGTATATAGAGAGAGAGGAGAAAGAGTAGATGGAAAGAGAGAGGGAGGGAGAAAGGGAAAGAGGGAACAAGAGAGGTAGAAGTAGAGAGATAGGAAGAGAGAGAAAGGGAGAAGTGGAAACAGAGGGAAGTAGAAAGAGAGAGAGAGAAAAGTAAATAGAAAGAGAGAAGTGAAGAGGGTGAGAGAAGTAGAAACAAAAGTAGAGAGAAAGGGAGAGAGGGAGAGAAGTAGAGAGAGAGAGAGTGAGTAGAAATAGAGGGAAGAGAAAGAGAGAGAGAGAGAGAGAGAGAGAGAGAGAGAGAGTAGAGGGTATGTGAGAGAGAAAGAAATAGAGAAGAATACAAAGAGAGAAAAAGCAAGAAAGAAAGTAAGTGAGAGAGACAGTAAGAAAGAGAAGAATACAGAGAGGGTGAGAGAGATAGAAGTAGAGAGAGAGTAAAGAGGGGGAGGGAGAGAGAGATAGAAAGGGAAAGAGAGAGGGTAAAAGAAGAAAGAAAGAGAGAGAGAAGTTGAAAGAGAGAGAGACAGAGAGAAGTAGAAAGTGAGAGTGAGAAAGAGAAATTGATAGAGAAAGATCAGAGAGAGAGAGAGAGAGTAAGAGAGAGAGGGAGAAGGAGAGACAGAGAGAGGGAGAAGGAGAGAGGGAGAGAGAAGTGGAAAGAGAGTGGAAGAGAAAAAAAGAGAGAGAGAGAGAGAGAGAGAAAGAGAGAGAGAGAAGTAGAGAGAGGGAGGGAAAGAGAGAGAGATACAGAGAGGTAGATAGAGAGAGAGAAGTAGAAGGAGAGAGAGAAGAAGAAAGAAAGAAAAATAGGGAGAAAAGTAGAAAGATAGATAGAGAGAGAGAGATGGAGAGAGAGAGAGAAAGAGAAAGAGAGAAAAGTAGAGAAAGAGAAAGTGTAGGAGAGAGAGATGTTGAGAGAAAGAGGGAGAAGAGAGAGAGATAGAGAAAGAAGGGAGAGAAAAAGAGAGAGAGATTGAGAGAGAAAAGAGAGAAAAAGAGGGAGAGAGAGAGAGAGTGAGAGAGGGAGAGAGAAGTACTGAGAGAGAAAAAAGAGAGAGAGAGATGTAGAGAGAGAGAGAGTAACGAAAGAGAGAGAAAGGGAGGGAGAGAGATAAGTAGAGAGTGAGAGAAAGGGAGAGAGAGAGAAAGAGAGATGAGAAAGAAAGAGAGAGACAGAGAGAGTAAAAGAGAGATAGAAGAGAGAGAGAGTAGAAAGAAAGAGAAAAGAGCGAAAGAAGTAAAAAAGAGAGAGAGGGTGAGAGAACAAGACAGAGGGAGAGAAAGCGATTGGAAGAGAGAGAAAAGTAGAGAGAAAGAGTATGTGAGAGAAGAAGAGAGAGGGTGAGAAGTAGAAAGAGAGAAAAATAGAGAGAGAAGTTGAAAGAGTGAGAGTGAGAGAGAGAGAAGTAGAGAGAGCGAGAGAGACTAAAAGGGAGATAGAAGAGAGAGAGAGTAGAAAGAGAGAAAAGAGAGAGAGAGAAGGAAAAGACAGAGAGAGAGAGAATGAAGTCAAAAGGGAGAGAGAGAGAGAGAGAGAGAGAGAGAGAGAGAGAGAGTAAGAGAAGAAGACAGAGGGGAGAGAGTGCAAGAGGAAGTGGGAGGAAAGAGAGAGACAAAAGGAGGAGAGAGGGAATGAGAGAGAGGGAGAGAGATAAGTGAAGAAGAGAGAGAGAGAGAGAGAAAAGTAGAGAGAGAGAGAGAAGTAAAAAGAGAGCGAGAGAGAGAGAAAGAAGTAAAGAGAGAAAAGAGATAGAGAAAGAGGGACATAATACAAAGAATAGAAAAAGAGAGCAACAGAGAGAGAGAGAGTGAGAGAGGGAGAGAGACAAAGCGAGAAGTTAAAAGGGAGAGAGAAAGAGAAGTTGAAAGAGAGAGAGTGAAGTAGAAAGAAAGAGAGATGTAGAGATTGAGAGAAGTAGAAGGAGAAGTAGAGAGACAAAGGGAGAAGTAGAAAGGGAGAGGGAGAGAAAAATAAAAAGAGGGAAGGAGAGTGAAGTAGAGAGAGATGTGAGAGAAGAAGAGAGAGGGAGAGAAGTAAAATGAGAGAGAAATAGAGAGAGAAGTAGAAAAAGTGAGAGCGAGAGAGAGAGAAGTAGAGAGAGTGAGAGAGAGAAGTAGAGAGAGTGAGAGAGAGAAGAAGTTGAAAGAGCGAGAGAGAGAGAAAGGGAGAGAGAGAAGTAGATAGAGAGAGTTGTAGAGAGAGAGAGAGACAGAGAGAGAGTAGGAAGAGAGAGAGTTGGGGAAAGAGAGAAGAGTGGGAGAGGGAACTATAGAGAGAGAAGAGAAAGAGAGAGCGAAGTAGAGAGGGAGGAAGAGAGAAGCAGAAAGGGAGAGAGAAAGAAGAGAGAGAAGTAGAGAGAGAGAACAAAGAAGTAGAAAGAGAGAGAAAAGTTGAGAGAGTGAGAGAGAGAGGGATGTTGACGGAATAAGAAGTAGAGAGAGAAAGAGAGAAGTAGAAATAGAGAGAGAGGGAAAGACAAAGTAGAATAGAGAAAGAGAGGGAGAGGGAAAGAGAGAGAGAGAGTAAAAAGGGAGATGGAAGAGCGAGAGAGAGATAAAGAGAGAGATGGAGAGATGATAGAGATAGAGATAGAGAGTGAGATAGAGAAGTAAATAGAAAGAGAGAGAGAGATAGATACCGAAAGGGAGCGAAATAGAAGTTGAGAGAGAGAGGGAAAGGGAAGAGGAGAGAGAGGGAGGGAGAGTGTTAGAGACAGAGAAAAGTATAGAGGGAAGTAGAGAGTGAGGGAGAGAAGTAAGAGAGAGAGAGAGAGTAAAGAGAGTAGAGGGAGTAGAAAGTGAAAGAGAGAGAGAAAAGTAGAGAGAGAGTGGGAGAAGTAGAAAGAGAGATATAGAGAGAAAGAGAGAGAAGTTGAGAGAGAGAGAGTATGTGAGAGAAGAAGAGAAAGGGGGGAGAAGTTAAGAGAGAGAATGAGAGGGAAAAGTAGAAAGAGAGAAAGCGAGAGAATTAGAGATAGAGAAAGAGAAAGAGTGAGAGTGAGAGAAAGAAGTAGAAAGAGAGAGAATGATGTAGATAAAGAGAGAAGTAGAGAGAGAGGTAGAAAGAGAGAAAGAAGTGAGAGAGAGACTGTGGAGAAAAAAAAAAAGAGAGAGAGAAGTATAGAGGGAAAGAAGAGAAAGAGTAGATGGAAAGAGAGAGGGTGGAAGAGAGGGAAAGCGGGAGAGAGAGAGGTAGAGGTAGAGAGAGAGGAAGAGGGAGAAAGAGAGAAGTGGAAAGAGAGAGGGAAGTAGAAAGAGAGATAGAGGGAAGCAAATGGAAAGAGAGAAGTGAAGAGGGAGAGAGAAGTAGAAACAAAGGTAGAGAGAAAGGGAGAGAGGGAGAGAAGTAGAGAGAGAGAGAGAGAGAGAGTGTGAGTAGAAATAGAGGAAAGAGAAAGAGAGAGATAGAGAGAGAGACGTAGAGAGTAAGTGAGAGAGAACGAAAGAGACAAGAATACAAAGAGAGAAAAAGCGAGAAAGAGTGTAAGTGAGAGAGACAGTAAGAAAGAGAAGAAGGCAGAGAGGGTGAGAGATAAAAGTAGAGAGAGAGTAAAGAGAGGGAGGGAGAGAGAAATAGAGAGGGAAAGAGAGAGAGTGTGAAAGAAGAAAGACAGAGAGAGAAGTAGAAAGAGAGAGAGAGAATTAGAAAGAGCAAAGTAGAGAGAGATAAGATAAAGAGAGAGAGAGAGAGAGAAGTAGAAAGAGAGAGTGAGAGGGAGAAATTGATAGAGAAAGATCAGAGAGAGAGAGAGAGCGAGAAGGAGAGACAGAGAGAGGGAGTAGGAGAGAGGGAGGGAAAGAAAGAGAGAGAAGTGGAAAGAGAGTGGAAGAGAAAAAAGAGAGAGAGAGAGAGAGAGAGAGAGAGAGAGAAAGAGAGTGAGAGAAGTAGAGAGAGAGGGAGGGAAAGAGAGAGAGATACAGAGAGGGAGATAGAGAGAGAATGAGTGCGAGAGAGAAAACTAGAAGGAGAGAGAGAAGAAGAAAGAAAGAGAAATAGAGAGAAAAGTAGAAAGAGAGATAGAGAGGGAGAGAGAGGGGGAGAAAGAGAAAGAAAAAGAGAGAAAAGTAGAAAAAGAGAAAGTGTAGGAGGGAGAGAAGTTGAGAGAGAGAGGGAGAAGAGAGAGATAGAGAATGAAAAGAGAGAAAAGGAGAGAAAGAGAGAGATTGACAGAGAAAAGAGAGAAAGAGAGATAGAGAGAAAAGTATTGAGAGAGAGAAAAGAGAGAGAGAGAGAGAGATGTAAAGAGAGAAAGAGAGTAAAGAAAGAGAGAGAAAGGGAGGGAGATAGAAAAGTAGAGATTGAGAGAAGAGGAGAGAAAGAAAGAGAGAAGTAGAAAGAGAGAGAAGTACAAAGAGTGTAGAGGGATAGTGAGTAGAAAGAGAGAGAAGTAGAGAGAGAGAGCTGAGAGAAAGAGAGAGAGAGACAGAGAGACTAAAAGAGAGATAGAAGAGAGAGAGAGGGAGAGTAGAAAGAAAGAGAAGAGAGTGAGAAAAGTAAAAGAGAGAGAGAGAGAGAGAAGAAGACAGAGGGAGAGAGAGCGAGAGGAAGAGAGAGAAAAGAGAGAGAGAGAAAGAAGAGTGGGAGAATGAAAGTGAGAGAAGTGAGGAAAAGAGAGAGAAAAGTAGAGAGAGAGGGTGAGTGAGAGAGAGAAATGTAGAGAGACAGAAGTAGGCAGAGAGAGAGAGAGAAGTAGAAAGAGAGAGAGAGGGACAAAGTTAGAGTGAGAGCGAGAGTGGATAAACAATAGAAAAAGAGAGCAACGGAGAGAGAGAGAGAGAGAGAGAGAGAGAGAGAGAGGGAGGGAGAGAAAGAGAGAAGTAGAAAGGGAGAGAGAAAGAGAAGTTGAAAGAGAGAGAGAGTATGTAGAAAGAATGAGAGAAGTAGAGAGGGAGAGAAGTGGAAGGAGAAGTAGAAAGAAAAATAGAGATTGAAAGAAAAGTAGAGAAAGCGAGAGAGAAAGAGAAGTAGAGTGAGTGAAAAGAGTGGAGAGAGATTGAGGAGAGAGAGAGAGTAGAAAGAGAGAGAAGAGAGAGAGTGAGAGCAAGAGAGAAAGAGTAAAAGAGAGAAAAGTAGAGTGAGAGAGAGGGAGAGAGAGAGAGAGAGAGAGAGAGAAAGAGAAGTGGAAAGAGAGAGAAGTAGAAAGAAAGAGAGAAGTAGAGAGAGAGACGTAGAGAGAGACAGAAAGAGAAAAGTGAGATAAAGAAGTAGAGAGAGAGAGAGCAAAAAGAGAGAGAAAGAGAGAGAAAAAGAAAGAAAAAGAGAGAGAGAGAGGTAGACTGAGAAATAGAGTGAAAGAGTGAAAGAAGAGAGAGAGTCGAAAAGAGAGAGAGAAAGAGAAGTTGAGAGAGGGAGAGAGAGAGAGAAAAAGAAGAGATTGAGAGAGAAAGAGAGAGAGATGGAGATAGAGAGAGAGAGATAGAGAAGTAAAATGAAAGAGAGAGAGAGAGAGAGAGAGATAGACAGAGAAAGGGAGGGAAAGAGAAGTTGAGTGAGAGAGAGGGAAAGATAAGAGGAGAGAGAGAGGGAGAGTGTTAGAGACAGAGAAAAGTAGAGAGTGAAGGAGAGAAGTAAAGAGAGAGAGAGGGAGAGAGTAAAGGTAGTAGAGAGAGTGGAAAGAGATAGGGAGAGAGAGAGAAAAGTAGAGAGAGAGTGGGAGAAACAAAAAGAGAGAGATAGAGAAAGAATGCCACACCCCAATTCCGCACACTACAAAATGGTGTGATTGTAAGACCCGTGCCAATCTAACCCGGTCTTACCACCTTGAACCAGGTTTACCCATCATGGTCGAGTCAAATGGACCAAGGGCGTGAAGGAGATCGAGATCCCAGGTATCAAATCGACCCAAAAACACTTAAAATAGGGGAAGGGTCGCACCCAGCTGTAAGCACCCAATTTTTGCCACCCTCGGCATAAGTGAACCAATATGGCAGGTTTCTGACCTTTAACCCAAAGATTTGTAATTCTCCCCTGATCCCCACAGCAGGGTCATGGGCTATTATCTGCATAGATGCATAGGTCATGGAATTATCTTCGAAACGAGATAGGAATTGCTCAATTCCGATATCAAATGAGGAAGATATGACCATTTTAGTCGGATGATACATATAAGGGAGGTTTCTGAAATTATTATAAATAGTCCCAGGGGCCTTCATGCAAATTATCCTAAGTCGGATCGTTTGAATTTCAAATCATCATATCTTGATCATCCGACATCGGATTCAGATGATTCCAAGATCATTATTCTTCATTCATGATGTTCTACAAAGTGGACGTAAAAAATCCTGGGTAGAAGTCACCGGTGGGTCCCATGCAAACTTGCATGCAAAATGATCGTTAGAACTTCAAAACTTCATATCTTTCCCGTTCTACATCGGATTCAGATGATTCCAAGACCATTATTCTTCATTCATGATGTTCTACAAAGTAGACGTAAAAAATCCCGGGTAGAAGTCACCAGTGGGTCCTATGCAAGCTTGCATGCAAAATGATCGTTAGAACTTCAAAGCTTCATATCTTTCCCGTTCTACATCGGATTCAGATGATTCCAAGACCATTATTCTTCATTCATGATGTTCTACAAAGTGGACGTAAAAAATCCCGGGTAGAAGTCACCAGTGGATCTCATGCAGAATGCTCAACCAAATTATCAATAATTGGTCTGCTTAAACTTCAAAAATTCATAAGTTGACCATTTTACTTCCAAATGAGGTTATTCAAGTTCCGATATTCTTCATTTTTAATGTTCTACAAAATGAACGTAAAAAATTTGGAATAGAGGCCATCGGAAAATTCCATGCGGGATGACAGTGGAAATGACCCGTGAAATGACAAGGAGAGAAAACCCAGTTAATCTCAATCAGTCCAGTCAACTCAGCTCAACCCAAGCTAGTCTTGGCCCAATCCAGTTAATTCCAGTCAACTCAGCTCAACCCAAGCCAGCCTTGGCCCAACCCAGTCAATCCCTGTCAATCCAGACCAATTCATGATGGCACATATACATATATTTCTTTTATATATTATTATGTAATGTATAATATATTATAATATATCATATAATATATACATATGTCTTATATGTATATTATATTATATATATTAATATATTAATATATTATATAATTATATATATATATATATATATATATATATATATATATATATATATATGTTTTATATATGGAAAAATAGGAAAGGAGGAAGGACCGAAAGAGGAAAGAGAGAGAGAGCGGTGAAGAATAAAAAAAATATATAAAATAAAAACAAAAAAGGAAAAACCGAGGAAAGGATCGAGAAGATTAGAGGAAAGAAGGGAGAAGATCGAGAAGATTGAGGGGAGAGAGAGAAGAATAAAAAATAAAAAAATAAATCAAGGAGAGAGGAGAAGATCGAGAAGATTTGAAGAGAGAGAGTCGAGAAGATAAGGAGAAAGAGAGGAGGGCGGTGGATTTTGAAAAAAAAGAAAGAGACAAAAAATGAGAAAAAAGAGGAAGGAATCCGATAAGATTAGAGAGAGGGCGGTGAGAAAAGGAATAGAAAAAGGAAAAAAAAACAGAATCGAAGAGTGAGGAGAATAAATCGAGATGGAGAAGATTGGAGAAGGGAGAGGACGAGAGATCCCGAAGAGAGAGGAGGGATCCGAAAAGAAACGAATCGAGAGAGAAAGGAGGAAAGAAAAAAAATATAGAAAAAAAGAGGAGAGAGAGGCGAGATAGAGAGAGGATCGAGGAGCCAAAAAAGGAGAATAAAGATGAGGGGAGAGGCGAGATTGAAAAAGGCCAAAAAAAATCAGAATAAAAGAAGAGGAGGGAGAGAGGCCGAAAAGAGGAAGAGAAAAAAAGAAAAGAAGAAAAAGAAAGAGACCGAAAGAGGGGGAGGAGATCGTTGAGAAGAAGAGAGAAAGGAGGAGGTGGAAAGAAACCTAGAAGAGAGAGAGGAAGAAAAGGAAGAAGCATGAGGTGGAGAGGAGAAGAAAAAATCAGAAAAGAAGGGGAGAGGACCGAGAAGAAGGAGGAGGTGGAAAGGAGAAGAAAAAAACAAAAAAAAATCAGAAAAGAAGGGGAGAAGACCCAGAAGAAGGAGGAGGTGGAGAGGAGAAGAAAAAATCAGAAAAACAAGGGGAGAGGACCGAGAAGAAGGAGGAGGCCGGTGGAGAGGAGAAAAAAAAACAAAAAAAAAATCAGAAAAGAGGGATCTCGATTTTGGGGGAGAATCGAGAGAAGCAGAACAAGAAGATGAAGAAGAGGAAGAAGGAGAAGGCAATGGATCTGCAACAGGTAAACCACCGCCCCTTTTTTTTTTTTTTTTTTTTTCTTCTTCTTCATATCCTATTGCCCCAACCTCCTACCACCTGGTCACCGATTCATTACCACACCGACCACCATTACCTGCAAATACCTCCACTTACCATACCCCCAACCTGCAAACCAATTTTCTCAATCTCACAACCAATGAGCTATGTCTGATCAACCATGCACCTCCACCTTGCAGTCCCAATCAAACCCAATACACTTCACTGCTGCAACTATCACATCTCCATCCCATATCACCTGCATCATTGATCTCTTCCCTATATGATCAAAACCACCCGATCAGCATCATTAATTAAGTCTGAATAGAAACCTCAACAATGTGATAATCTTGATGTTTGATCCGAACAGTTAAACCATGATAATTCTGATTATTAAATTTGAATCATTGGCTTGTTTATATTATATTGACTGAATTTGAACCATTGATTTTGATCATGTTATGATAATAGATATGAGCCGTTCGATGACTTGGATCATGTGATGTTATGGGCATTGGATGAATTTTGAATGTGATTAAATCATGGCCATCGATTTTGAATTTTGTGATATAGCCTTTGATCTTGAATTTCATGAGAATAAAAATATAGCCATTTGATTTAGAATTTCGATATGAAGTTAATATGGCCCTTTGATTTGGATTTTTTGATGAGTTGAAAATCGAGCCATCAACCATGAATTTTGATCATGTGATGATATGAAAATAAGGACCATAGGATGACTGATTTTTTATTCTGATGGTGTGATGATATGGGCCATTGGATGTTTATTTTGGATCTAAACCATTAGATGGTCATTTATTAGTTGATTAGATAAATCTGGACCGTTGGATTGTCTTCAAGATTGATATAAATGTATCTTAACGGTTAGATTATCATTTTGGATGATCTAAACCATTGGATTGTCTTCAAGAATGATTTAAATGAACCTTGATGGTTAGATTATTATTGTAAGTGATTTGAACCGTTGGATGATCATCATGAGTTGAGTAGATGAATCTGAGCCATTGATTTTGGTTGGTTTGATGAATTCCAAGTCGTTGATCATGATTATCATGTTTTGAAAAGATCCGACCATTAGATTGAGGATTTGAGCCAATATTTATGATGTTTATACGCTTATATGCACACACTACCGTAATTGGAATAATCACATTGCCATGATTGGAATGCTACACATGTTTATTGTCATATTTGTCTGCTACACTTGCTAACATGCTATAGTAAATGCTTATTGTCACAATTAGGGTAGAAAACCCTAAAATAGAAAGAAAATAACAATTAGGGTAGAAAACCCTAAAATGAAAAAAAATAACAATTATCCTAAAAAATGGAAAGAAAATAACAATTAGGGTAGAAAACCTTGAAAAATAGAAAGAAAATAATTAGGGTAGAAAACCCTAAAATGGAAAGAAAATAACAATTAGGGTAGAAAATCCTAAAAAATAGAAAAAAAAATAACAATTAGGGTAGAAAACCCTAAATATGGAAAGATAATGGCAATTAGGGTCTTGCCATGCTTAGAAGATAGCCTACTAGATCATGCCATATAGGCTCTTGCCTTATTTGGAATACATGTCATATTTGAAAGATTTTTAAACAATCTTACTGTATGTGAATTTGTTGTCATAAATGTTTTATGTGCCATATTTAGATAGAATATTCTATTTTTTTGGTAATAACTTATTTTATGGAACACCCTAGTCAAACTCCCATATCTGCACACATCTAGAAGACAATCTAGGCGTGGGGACGTGCATTTAGGCACCCACATTCTTGGGAAGGGCATAATGGGAATAATAAAACCTTAATAAAGAAAGAGAATTCTTTGCCAAACCTTCCGAAATTAGAATTCAGAATGAAAAGGGTAATTTAGGACGATTTGCCCATCGACAAACCCTAAACCTAGAATAGGTTCTAAACCCCAAACCTAGAATTCCAGTTCGAACTACGCGGATTCTGATTCCTAGGGCAAACCCTAGGATACGTAGGCCATTTGGGAGAAACCCAAATTTGTATCCACGCATTTTAGTCCACTCGGACTATCCATTGATCCACTAGGATATCCACCCATCATTCTCGAACTACGTGGATTCTGATTCCTAGGTCAAACCCTAGGATACGTAGGCCATTTGGGAGAAACCTAAATTCGGATCCACATTTTTGTCCACTTGGACTATCCATAGATCCACTAGGATATTTATTCACACCTTAGTCCACTCGGACTATCCATAGATCCACTAGGATATCTATCCATATTTCAACCCAAAAAGGGGTTATCCAAATCTTAGTCCACTCGGACTATCCATAGATCCACTAGGACACTTACCCACATTTTGACCCACATAGGGTTATCCACATTCCAACCCAGAATGGGTTAACCATATTTCAACCCAAATAGGGTTATTCTTAGAACCACTAGGACTATCTATCAGTCCACATGGACTATCCAGATCCTAACCCAAAGGATTTCTCAACCTTTCAAGCATAAATTTCAACTTGAACAATAAACTTAGTCATGCACAAGCATAAATCACATCCATAAACTTTAATCACACCTGAACTACGATGATGAACCTGATTTTCGAAATAATTTCGTGATACATAGGAAATCTGATGGATACAGATTCGGTTCAATGATATCAAACCCCTTGGTTTGGTTTGGCTTAGCAAATAGAGTCTAGCATAGGAAAGGTATAGGACACCGATTTCGATCGGGCGGTTTGGGTGCCTAACCCCTTCCCATAATCGTAATCTGACACTTACCCAATCTCTGATGGATCAGAATTCCAATCTAAGGGTCATGAGTCAATCGAAGTCTTACCTTGGGGTGAGATTTCACATTTCTAAGGTCCTAGACCTAAATCTAGGTGGCGACTTCTAAAGATTTCCATCTTTGCCTCACAGTGGCGACTCCACTGGGGATATAAATGTCAAACTCCTAAATGAAAACTTTTCTTGTGTGAATTGGATGCTAGATTTTAGGATACTATATTTATGCTTGTATATTATTGCTTTGGGGGGAATGGGTTCAGTCACACATTCGTGCGAGTAGCCGAACCGGGTCCCATGCATATGGGGCAGCCCGCTATGCGAAACACACAGCCTTGTCCTATACTTTGTGAGACCACGACCGGCGAGCAGCCTCTAACGAGCGTTTCTTGGGTCCGCCTGAGAATGCGTTATGCTACTCCACGCCGCTTGGATCCTTGCAACATAGTATATAAAGGGATTGGGGGCCCATTATTCATCGAGCATTTGGTGATAGGTTACCCCATCCTCGTCAAGGTGGCCTTTTCTGTTAAAATCGGCTTAACCATGACATCCATGTTCGAGACGTCGAAGTTCTGCCCATTTTTGTCCTCGACTGGTCAACATGTTAGATTCTACACGATGAGCATCTTGAACTCTCACCCATTGGGAGTATGAGGTATGTATACACCTGTTCTACATCATAGTAAACGGTCACTATACACCCTCCATTAAGTAAGCTCGATGTGTCGAATCTCTCATTGTTAACACATCGATTTCAAAAAACGAACAGAAAATCCCTGTCAAGACATAGATACCATGGTCAAGAAGAAATTTACTAGTTTGTTCATCTATGAACCGCTTTTGCTAACCATCCCTAATAAGGACGACGGATTAATATATCCATTTCAATTTTATCGAATTCGGTAATCCAATTGGCCGGACCTTGGTACCACCTGATTATCCATTTTGGAATCATGAGGTCCCAAGACCCGAACACATGGCTTAATCAAATTCAATTAAATTGACTTGGATAATGTTTACCCAATCGCCCTTATGAGGGATCTAACTCTTGTTTGGTTGAGTCATCCTTGATTGTGCATGTGACTTCTTCCACTCCCCTAGATGTCTAGAATCTCAATATTCCTCCATTGGATTTCAATGCCTTTGGAAAAGAGAATCAAACTGCAACTATATCCACCCTTTAGGGTGAGAGGCCCTACAATTAGGGAATTGTCTTGATCTCCCATCTTGAGATCCATCCATATTATCTTTCTAAATGAATCAATGGAAGTCATGAATCTAGATCTTGATTGAACATCAAATTTTATAAGAAAGAAGGAAAGATTCAGCCCCTAGGCAAATCCAATCATAGTTCCCGATTCACCTTTGAATTAAGGAAAGATTCAGCCCCTAGGCAAATCCAATCAAAGTTCTCTATTCATCTCTGAATTAAGGAAAGATTCAGCCCCTAGGAAAATCCAATCACCATTCTCAATGTACCTCTGAATTAAGAAAAGATTCAGTCCCCAGGCAAATCCAATCATGGTTCTCAATGCACCCCTGAATTAAGGAAAGATTCAGCCCCTAGGAAAATCCAATCATAGTTCTCAATGTACCTTTGAATTAAGGAAAGATTCAGCCCCTAGGTAAATCCAATCATAGTTCTCGATTCACCTCAGAATTAAGAAAAGATTTAGCCCCTAGGCAAATCCAATCACCGTTCTCGATTCACCCCAGAATTAAGAAAAGATTCAGCCCCTAGGCAAATCCAATCACCGTTCTCGATTCATCTCTGAATTAAGGACAGATCCAGCCCCTATCCAATCATTGTTCCCTATTCACCTTTGAATTAAGGAAAGATTCAGCCCCTAGGCAAATCCAATCATTGTTCCCTATTCACCTTTGAATTAAGGAAAGGTTCAGCCCCTAGGCAGGTCCAATCATCATTTCGGTTCATCCAGAATTAAGGAAAGATTCAGCCCCTAGGCAGATTCAATCACATTTAGTTCATCTCAGTATCAAAGAAATATTCAGCCCCAGATTCAATCACCATTTTTGGTTCATCTCAGAACTGAAGAAAGGTTCAGCCCCTAGGCAGGTCCAATCATCATTTTGGTTCATCCAGAATCAAAGAAATATTCAGCCCCTAGGCAGGTCCAACAATCATTTCTGGTTCGTCTCAGAACTGAAGAAAGGTTCAGCCCCTAGGCAGGTCCAATCATCATTTTTGTTCATCCAGAATTAAAGAAAGATTCAGCCCCTAGGCAGATTCAATCACATCCAGTTCATCTCTGAATCAAAGAAATATTCAGCCCTAGATTTAACCACCATTTCTGGTTCATCTCAGAATTAAAGAAGGGTTTAACCTTTAGGCAAGTTCAATCATCACTCCCAGATCATGTTAAAATGAAGAAGGCATTCATCCCCTAGGCTTTTTCACACTTCACCTCCTGTTTAGGTTCTGATTCATGTTGGAACTAGGAAAAATTCCATTCATCTGAATTCATTTAGCCACTAGGCTTATCCAACCATCAACTTTGGTTAGGGTTCCAGTTCATGTCGAAACTAGGAAAAGTTCCATTCATCTGAATTTATTTAGCCCCTAGGCTTCTCTAACCATCAACTTTGGTTCAGGTTCAGATTCATGTAGGAATTAAGAAGAGTCTCATTCATCTGAATTCATTTAGCCACTAGGCTTATCCAACCATCAACTGTGGTTCAAGTTCTGATTCATGTTGGAACTAAGAAGAGTTCCATTCATTTGAATTTAATCAGCCCCTAGGCTTGTCCAACCGTCAACTCCAGTTCAGGTTCCAATTCATATTGGTACTAGAGAATATTCCATTTATATGAACTCAATGTGAGCATGAGTTAGCCTCTAGGCCTGTTCAATCATTACCTTTGGTCCATGTTCCACTTCATAAAGGAATTAAAGAGAATTTCAGTCATTCCATCATCACTAGCAATTAGAGTCCATTCCATGATTGTCATCCTTGGCCTCTATCAATCGGAGCCCAACTCAAGCAATCCTTGCCTCTAGCAACTAGAGCCCAGTCCATGATTGTCAATCTCAATCTCTATCAATCAGAGATCAATTCAAAGTCAATCTTGATCTCTATCAATCAGAGATCAATTCAAAGTCAATCTTGATCTCTATCAATCAGAGACCAATTCAAAATCAATCTTGATCTCTATCAATCAGAGACCAAGTCAAAATCAATCTTGATCTCTATCAATCAGAGACCAATTCAAAATCAATCTTGATCTTTATCAATCAGAGACCAATTCAAAATCAATCTTGATCTCTATCAATCAGAGACCAATTCAAAATCAATATTGATCTCTATCAATCAGAGACCAATTCAAAATCAATCTTGATCTCTATCATTCAGAGATCAATTCAAAATCAATCTTGATCTCTATCAATCAGAGACCAACTCAAAGTCAACTATGTCTCTATCAATCAGAGACCAATTGAAAGTCAATCTTGTCTCTATCAATCGGAGACTGATTCAAAATCAATCTCTGGCTCTATCAATTAGAGCCTGATCCATGTCTATCATAGCCCAGTGCTACAAGTTAGGATAGCCGTCAGGAATGGTGAATGAGAAGCATTCCTCATTGCTTGTCAGTAAAGATCAATTCTAGATTCTGGAGTCATCAAGAAATCATGAACCTTCGGCTATGATAGTGCTGTCCCATCTCGGGCATTTCTACCCCATTGGCCGAGGAAATGCTAGAATCCAAAGAATTGCCCTCATATTCCTCATTGTTCAAAGAGAGGGAATGGAATTTTCCCAAGCAGCAAGGTTGACCAAAGATGAGATCCGATATGCCCCAGGCTAGGATAGGAACCAGAATCACAGCTAGGGAATAGTCCAATGATGAAACCCTTAACCCATAAACTAGGGCATGAACCAGATTGACCTTGGACCTAAATTGAATGCGATCTAATGAGGAAAGCCATTATGCCCTAAACTGGGGCATGGACCAAATTGACCTTAGACCCAAATTGAGAGTGGTCTAACAAAGAAATCCATTGAACCCCCCAAGCCAAGGCATAAATTAGTCCAATCTTGGATTCAAAAGGGTGTAGTGCAATGGTGATACCCCTTGCTCCACAAGCTGGGGCATAAGCCAAAATGATTTTGAATTCAGCTAGAAGTGATCCATTGATGAATCCACTGAACCCCAAACTGGAGCATGAACCAGAGTAACCTTGTGCTTAAAAAGCAATAGTCCGGTTATGAATGGATCCTAAACTGAAAAAAGAGGGTAAGAATTGTATGGAACTCTGAAAGGTAGGTATCTTGCACCTATTGATAGAGGGGCATGATGAGTCTTGCTATTAGAGATCTGAAGGAAGACTTATTCCCGCAATGATTGATGGTGGTCGTCGAAGGCGTTATGCCCAACTGGAGCCGCTTGGACGAACTAGTTGTTTCAACTTTCTATTATCGGTATTTGATAGGTCATCCATGTCTGGGTCCAAGATCAATATGCTTGTTGACAAGTCTAGTCCAATCTGCCCTGTAAATAAAAGAAAATCATCCCGTTTGGGATTTCAAACTCTGTGCATTGTCTCTTCCATATATTTCCTCCCAGTTTCATACATCCTCCTATTCTACGTGCGCAGTCAATTCTAACTCTGAAGATGATTGAAATGATGAGCCATCTCCTAAAATTCTATGCCACCCGGCCTCTTGAGAAAGAAAGGTCCAACCCGTCTGGGAAAGCTTTAAATGATCAATCGAGAGACACAAGAGTAGTCTCAAGAAACATGTATTGGAGAAGCTTCCATTTGTTCTACCTGTGAAAAGATTTCAAGGAAAGCATTAGATCAATAGATCAGCCAATCAGTACAAATGTGGAGGATAGATGTGCCACCAAAAAGATGGAAATACCAAAGTTCATACAAAGTATATCATCTGCAAGCAAGAGATACAAAATGAATGATCAATCTCAAGATCAAAGAATGAGGTCATTGGGATACCCAAAAAAAAAAAAAAAAAAAATTCAAGCCTATGTTTTATCTACATCAATAATGGGAAGGCAGTCACATCAAATAGAAGGTGATGATTAACTTTTAGAGGATAGCATACGGATTCACCATTCAGATAAAATCAGATACTATATGAGCAGTCACAAATGCCCATAAAGTTTACAGAAGATCAGAGTGCTAGTTGGGGCAAAGACGTTCTATCTGATTGGAAATGTTTGGAAGAAGAAGATTCAAATCCAATATTGAAAGTCAGGATTCAATTTCGCGATCAAGCGAAGCACTGCATTATGTGGCCTTCACATCCAAAAAAAAAAAAAAAAAAAAAAAAGAAAAAAAAAAGAAAAAAAAGAAAATAGTAAGATGTTGAATGGCATTGGAGCTTGACAGTAAGCCAATTGTCCCTCTCACTTCAAGAGGATGATAGTTCCAACCAAAGCCTGATAGCAAGTTCGATCATTCGTCAAGATTGACAACATGTTGGACCGGACTTTTGATTTAGGCCAATTACATCCCGCCTTTACAGGAGATGATCTCATCACTTCTTCATCATTAGAGAAACATTTCTCATCGGCATTAGACTCTCTCCCCCGTCTATCAATCTGACGGCTTTCCAAGGAGTTTCTATCACAAGCCCTTCTTTTGATTATCAATTTTTATGGCATTGTATCTCGTGATCATGTCATCATTTTATGTACAAATTCATGAATCTGGCTGGAACTCTCATCTGTCGTTCATTACATCCAATGGCTTCCCAAAGGTTCCCATAAGCCCTTCATTTCTCAAGCCAATAAAATGGGATCTTCTCGGTAAGATAAACCCATTCTACATAAATAACCAAACACTCTCCCAATGGTAGACCCATGTGGACAGTTTCACATCAGTCCTCTTGGACCTTCAACATCAATACTTGTCAACAAACCTAAAGGTTTCAGGCCCAGATATGATCGTGACTGATTTGGAATCTCGATATAGCTTATTGGGACACGTATTCCATTTGAACATCTCCAAGAAAGGAAAACATAATTTGGCACCATTTTTAATCTAGGTGGGGGACTGCATTTCCCTAAGATCACTTTTAGTGATGATTCAAATAGCTGTCCGCCTATCAATACGTGCAGATGTCAACTTAAACAGTGGGGCAAGGCTACCCATTTGTCAAGAAGGTCATGCCATTCAGATTTCCCCTAAGGGTTTCAAACCATTGGATAGAACCATAATTTTGGCAATATCCTCACCATACCAGGACTCTTTATTCAACCCAAGATGGGGTTTGCAAAAAGAAGAAAATGAAAAAAAATAATAAAGGGAAGAAAAGAAACCTCAGCAGGGAAAGGAAACCCGAGAATCCTCAATGGGCAACCCATAATACCTCAGTGGGGATAGGCGACCTGATGCAGCCCTAAAGCATTGCCCTCATTGGCCCTTCAAAGAAAAAATTCAGTGGTTCATGTAGACAAGTGTCATACCAGTCTACCCTCCATAAGGAAAGGAACCCCTCTTGCTTCCCAGTGAATCATACTCGATGAGTTAAACAAACCATCATCTGTTAGGCTCCAAAGCATTGCCTTTCAACAGAATTCTATCTTCAAATCCTTTGGTCATGTTAGGGAGAGAGAAAATTCTCATGGCCTGGTTACGGATGTAGCCAAATTCATCAAATCATTAGCTCCCTCATTTTTCAAGATTCAATAAGGGTTTATCTAAGAAATCATTTTCTGTAATCAATCTGTCAATCTTCCCTTGACCTCAGAAGCATGGTCAAATTCTAAATGCAATCCAGATTCAACCTTGTTCTAACTCTGTTAGATTTCCCATTTCCTTCTACAGTAGCGGTTTGTCACAACATGCAGACACTGGGGCATAGATATACCCTATGTAGAGGAATCGAACTTGATCATGAGAATTACATCAAGGATCCATTGTCTAGTTTGAAGTCACTACTTTCATAGTCAATAGAAGTAGGTTCGTCCAAGTTGGTTTTTACCAATTTCTCAGTTCTCCCAATCCTATTGATGAAGAAGATCCAACGTGGTCACTCACCTGTTAGGAGTTGGTCACCAAATTCTCTAAAGGAACACTTCAAATCCTTTGCTCCTCATGCCTACTTTGGGGCCATGATTCATTAATCTTTCAAAATTGGCACAACAATATTGTAAAGCCCTGAGCTTTTCATGAGCCTAGATCAAGGACCAAACCCATGTCACATTTCATCGCCGCTTGGTTATTCTACCAATTTGTTCTACCATAATGCACAGTTAAAGAACTTAGTTGATCAGATGCCCCTCGATAGTTTAACACCAAGATCAATCAATAAAATCACTTTCGTTAGAAACTGTCAAGCTCCACTCATTCTTGTCCAAAATCCTCGCTAGAGTTTCTTTCAATCCAAAATCCAACAACACCAATGTTGGCTGAAGAAAATCATCACCTTCAAATTACATGGAACCCTTCAAAGGGAGTAACCAGGTCATCCCTACCATGCTGAAATTGAGTCAAACTTTCAGTACCAGGTCATAAATGGAAAATTTCAAATCTAGGTATCATGCCAGTGAAGTCCATGACACCATTTCCATCGATGTCATGTTTTGTGCCTTCACCAATAAAGCAGGAGCAAAAAACTTGGAAAACTGCCAAGGAATTCACCATCATTTCAAATATGTCCAGCACTCTAAAGGTTCAAAGTCAACAAAGCCTTCCTATATGGGTCACTTTCAAGCATCCTAAAGGTTCATAGCCATAGAGCTTCCAAGAAGGATATTCCTATTTTCAATCCCGAAGGTCCAAAGCTGGTAGGAACTACCAAGATGAGTCATTCAGTATCACCCTATAAGTGACCTTCTGAGTTCTTGCTCATTCAGAATCAATAACAAATTCCTCACCCTATAAGTGACCTTCTGAGTTCTTGCTCATTTCAGAATTCAATAGCAAATTCTCACCCTAAAAGTGACTTTCTGAGTTCTTACTCATTTCAGAATCAAATGTAGAGCCCTAGCTCATCCAAAGATCAAATCAATCTCAGATTATTAGTGAATCAAATGCAGAGCCCTAGCTCATCCAAATTTCAAATCAATCTCACTCTATAAGTAAATCAAATATAGAACCCTAGCTCATCCAAAGATCAAATCAATCTCAGATTATTAGTGAATCAAATGTAGAGCCCTAGCTTATTCAAAGGTCAAATCAATCTCATCTTATAAGTGAATGTAGAGCCCTAGCTCATTCAAAAATCAAGTCAATCTCAACCTGTAAGTGAATCAAATGCAGAGCCCTAGCTTATTCAGAAAATCAATCTCAAAACCTCAATCAAAAGAGCCTCAGTTCAATCAAAGAGAAGACATCAAGTCTTCCATCTAAACAAATCAAATCCGAGCCCAAGCTCATGCAATCAGCCTTGTATTCACAGCCTAGCTCCATACAAGAAGAGGTTTATCAGCCTATAAATGGATCAAGCCGGGTTCAAGCCCGCAAGTACCTTGCATCATGAGTCACCTCAGCAAGAAGAGGTTCCCAGCCTACAAATGAGTCTTGTATTCACAGCCTAGCTTCATACAACAAGAGCACCCACCAATCTTCCAAGAAGAGCAAACCTTCTTGCCAGTCGAACTACGTTCTGGGCTTGATTTCTAGGAAACCCTTAGAATACGTAGGCAGTTTAGGAAGAATTACCCTAAGTGCAGCCCAATAAACAATATCACTCATACCCCAAAAATGTGGTTCTTTTATCTTTAGCCTTCAACTGATGACAATCTCCGCTAAAGAGGGGCATCTGTAAGCACCCAATTTTTGCCACCCTCGGCATAAGTGAACCAAATTGGCAGGTTTCTGACCTTTAACCCAAAGATTTGTAATTCTCCACTGATCCCCACAGCAGGGTCATGGGCTATTATCTGCATTGATGCATAGGTCATGGAATTATCTTCAAAACGAGACCAGAATTGCTCAATTCCGATATCAAATGAGGAAGATATGACCATTTTAGTCGGATGATATATATAAGGGAGGTTTCTGAAATTATTATAAATAATCCCAGGGGCCTTCATGCAAATTATCCTAAGTTGGATCGTTTGAATTTCAAATCATCATATCTTGATCATCCGACATCGGATTCAGATGATTCCAAGATCATTATTCTTCATTCATGATGTTCTACAAAGTGGACGTAAAAAATCCCGGGTAGAAGTCACCAGTGGGTCCCATGCAAACTTGCATGCAAAATGATCGTTAGAACTTCAAAGCTTCATATCTTTCCCGTTCTACATCGGATTCAGATGATTCCAAGACCATTATTCTTCATTCATGATGTTCTACAAAGTGGACGTAAAAAATCCCGGGTAGAAGTCACCAGTGGGTCCCATGCAAGCTTGCATGCAAAATGATCGTTAGAACTTCAAAGCTTCATATCTTTCCCGTTCTACATCGGATTCAGATGATTCCAAGACCATTATTCTTCAATCATGATGTTCTACAAAGTGGACGTAAAAAATCTCGGGTAGAAGTCACCAGTGGATCTCATGCAGAATGGTCAGCCAAATTATCGATAATTGGTCCGCTTAAACTTAAAAAATTCATAAGTTGACCATTTTACTTCCAAATGAGGTGATTCAAGTTCCTATATTCCTCATTTTTAATGTTCTACAAAATGAACATAAAAAATTTGGAATAGAGGTCATCGGAAAATTTCATGCGAGATGACAGCGGAAAGGACCCGTGAAATGACAAGGAGAGAAAACCCAGTTAATCCCAATCAGTCCAGTCAACTCAGCTCAACCCAAGCTAGTCTTGGCCCAATCTAGTTAATTTCAGTCAACTCAACTCAACCCAAGCCAGTCTTGGCCCAACCCAGTCAATCCCTGTCAATCCAGACCAATTCATGATGGCACATATACATATATTTCTTTTATATATTATTATGTAATGTATAATATATTATAATATATCATATAATATATACATATGTCTTATATGTATATTATATTATATATATTAATATATTAATATATTATATAATTATATATATATATATTTTATATATGGAAAAATAGGAAAGGAGGAAGGACCGAAAGAGGAAAGAGAGAGAGAGCGGTGAAGAATAAAAAAATATATAAAATAAAAACAGAAAAGGAAAAAACCGAGGAAAGGATCGAGAAGATTAGAGGAAAGAAGGGAGAAGATCGAGAAGATTGAGGGGAGAGAGAGAAGAATAAAAAATAAAAAAATAAATCAAGGAGAGAGGAGAAGATCGAGAAGATTTGATGGGAGAGAGTCGAGAAGATAAGGAGAAAGAGAGGAGGGCGGTGGATTTTGAAAAAAAAGAAAGAGACAAAAAATGAGAAAAAAGAGGAAGGAATCCGATAAGATTAGAGAGAGGGCGGTGAGAAAAGGAACAGAAAAAGGAAAAAAAACAGAATCGAAGAGGGAGGAGAATAAATCGAGATGGAGAAGATTGGAGAAGGGAGAGGAGGAGAGATCCCGAAGAGAGAGGAGGGATCCGAAAAGAAACGAATCGAGAGAGAAAGGATGAAAGAAAAAAAAATATAGAAAAAAAGAGGAGAGAGAGGCGAGATAGAGAGAGGATCGAGGAGCCAAAAAAGGAGAATAAAGATGAGGAGAGAGGCGAGATTGAAAAAGGCCAAAAAATAAATCAGAATAAAATAAGAGGAGGGAGAGAGGCCGAAAAGAGGAAGAGAAAAAAAGAAAAGGAAAAAAAGAAAGAGACCGAAAGAGGGGGAGGAGATCGTTGAGAAGAAGAGAGAAAGGAGGAGGTGGAAAGAAACCGAGAAGAGAGAGAGGAAGAAAAGGAAGAAGCATGAGGTGGAGAGGAGAAGAAAAAATCAGAAAAGAAGGGGAGAGGACCGAGAAGAAGGAGGAGGTGGAAAGGAGAAGAAAAAAACAAAAAAAAATCAGAAAAGAAGGGGAGAAGACCGAGAAGAAGGAGGAGGTGGAGAGGAGAAGAAAAAATCAGAAAAAGAAGGGGAGAGGACCGAGAAGAAGGAGGAGGCCAGTGGAGAGGAGAAAACAAAAACAAAAAAAAAATCAGAAAAGAGGTATCTCAATTTTGGGGGAGAATCGAGAGAAGCAGAACGAGAAGATGAAGAAGAGGAAGAAGGAGAAGGCAATGGATCTGCAACAGGTAAACCACCGCCCCTTTTATTTTTATTTTTTTTTCTTCTTCTTCATATCCTATTGCCCCAACCTCCTACCACCTGATCACCGATTCATTACCAGACTGACCACCATTACCTGCAAATACCTCCACTTACCATACCCCCAACCTGCAAACCAATTTTCTCAATCTCACAACCAATGAGCTATGTCTGATCAACCATGCACCTCCACCTTGCAGTCCCAATCAAACCCAATACACTTCACTGCTGCAACTATCACATTTCCATCCCATATCACCTGCATCATTGATCTCTTCCCTATATGATCAGAACCACCCGATCAGCATCATTAATTAAGTCTGAATAGAAACCTCAACAATTTGATAATCTTGATGTTTGATCCGAACAGTTAAACCATGATAATTCTGATTATTAAATTTGAATCATTGGCTTGTTTATGTTATATTGACTGAATTTGAACCATTGATTTTGATCATGTTATGATAATAGATATGAGCCGTTCGATGACTTGGATCATGTGATGTTATGGGCATTGGATGAATTTTGAATGTGATTAAATCATGGCCATCGATTTTGAATTTTGTGATATAGCCTTTGATCTTGAATTTCATGAGAATAAAAATATGGCCATTTGATTTAGAATTTCGATATGAAGTTAATATGGCCCTTTGATTTGGATTTTTTGATGAGTTGAAAATCGAGCCATCAACCATGAATTTTGATCATGTGATGATATGAAAATAAGGACCATAGGATGACTGATTTTTTATTCTGATGGTGTGATGATATGGGCCATTGGATGTTTATTTTGGATCTAAACCATTAGATGGTCATTTATGAGTTGATTAGATAAATCTGGACCGTTGGATTGTCTTCAAGACTGATATAAATGTATCTTAACGGTTAGATTATCATTTTGGATGATCTAAACCATTGGATTGTCTTCAAGAATGATTTAAATGAACCTTGATGGTTAGATTCTTATTGTAAGTGATTTGGACCGTTGGATGATCATCATGAGTTGATTAGATGAATCTGAGCCATTGATTTTGGTTGGTTTGATGAATTCCGAGTCGTTGATCATGATTATCATGTTTTGAAAAGATCCGACCATTAGATTGAGGATTTGAGCCAATATTTATGATGTTTATATGTTTATATGCACACACTACCATAATTGGAATAATCACATTGCCATGATTGGAATGCTACACATGTTTATTGCCATATTGTCTGCTACACTTGCTCACATGCTATATTAAATGCTTATTGTCACAATTAGGGTAGAAAACCCTAAAATAGAAAGAAAATAACAATTAGGGTAGAAAACCCTAAAATGAAAAAAAAATAACAATTAGGGTAGAAAATCCTAAAAAATGGAATGAAAATAACAATTAGGGTAGAAAACCTAGAAAAATAGAAAGAAAATAATTAGGGTAGAAAACCCTAAAATGGAAAGAAAATAACAATTAGGGTAGAAAATCCTAAAAAATAGAAATAAAATCAATTATGGAAGAAAACCCTAAAAATGGAAAGAAAATAATTGGGGTAGAAAACCCTAAAATGGAAAGAAAATAACAATTAGGGTAGAAAATCCTAAAAAATGGAAAGAAAATAGCAATTAGGGTAGAAAACCCTAAAAAATGGAAATAAAATTACAATTAGGGTAGAAAACCCTAAAATGGAAAGAAAGTAGCAATTAGGGTAGAAAATCCTAAAATGAGAAGAAAATAGCAATTAGGGTAGAAAATCCTAAATATAGAAAGATAATGGCAATTAGGGTCTTGCCATGCTTAGAAGATAGCCTACTAGATCATGCCATATAGGCTCTTGCCTTATTAGGAATACATGCCATATTTGAAAGATTTTTAAACAATCTTACTGTATGTGAATTTCTTGTCATAAATGTTTTATGTGCCATATTTAGATAAAATATTCTATTTTTTTGGCAATAACTTATTTTATGGAACACCCTAGTCAGACTGCCATATCTACACACTTCTAGAAGACAATCTAGGCGTGGGGACGTGCATTTAGGCACCCACATTCTTGGGAAGGGCATAATGGGAATAATAAAACCTTAATAAAGAAAGAGAATTCTTTGCCAAACCTTCCAAAATTAGAATTCAGAATGAAAAGGGTAATTTAGGACGATTTGCCCCTCGACAAACCCTAAACCTAGAATAGGTTCTAAACCCTAAACCTAGAATAGGTTCTCAATCATTAACCTAGAACAGGTTATCCAGTTCGAACTACGTGGATTCTGATTCCTAGGGCAAACCCTAGGATACGTAGGCCATTTGGGAGAAACCCAAATTCGGATCCACGGATTTTAGTCCACTCGGACTATTCATAGATCCACTAGGATATCCACCCATCATTCCTGAACTACGCGGATTCTGATTCCTTGGTCAAACCCTAGGATACGTAGGCCATTTGGGAGAAACCCAAATTCGGATCCATATTTTTGTTCACTTGGACTATCAATAGATCCAGTAGGATATTTATTCACACCTTAGTCCCCTCGGACTATCCATAGATCCACTATGATATCTATCCATATTTCAACCCAAAAAGGGGTTATCCAAATCTTAGTCCACTCGGACTATCTATAGATCCACTAGGATACTTACCCACATTTTGACCCACATAGGGTTATCCACATTCCAACCCAAAATGGGTTATCCATATTTCAACCCAAATAGGGTTATTCTTAGATCCACTAGGACTATCTATCAGTCCACATGGACTATCCAGATCCTAACCCATAGGATTTCTCAACCTTTCAAGCATAAATTTCAACTTGAACAATAAACTTAATCATGCACAAGCATAAATCACATCCATAAACATTAATCACACCTGAACTACGATGGTGAACCTGATTTTTGGAATAATTCCGTGATACGTAGGCAATCTGATGGATACAGATTCGGTTCAATGATATCAAATCCCTTGGATTGGTTTGGCTTAGCAAATAGAGTCTAGCATAGGAAAGGTATAGGAGACCGATTTCGATCGGGCGGTTTGGGTGCCTAACCCCTTCCCATAACCGTAACCTAACACTTACCCAATCTCTGATGGATCAGAATTCCAATCTAAGGGTCATGAGTCAATCGAAGTCTTACCTTGGGGTGAGATTTCACATTTCTAAGGTCCTAGACCTAAATCTAGGTGGCGACTTCTAATGATTTCCATCTTTGTCCTCACACCAGCTAAGCAGGGTCGGACCTCCTAAAACAGAAAGTCAGACCCTCAGTTTTGAACGGAGGGTCGGACAGCTTAGGACCCTAGGGTCGACGGGATCATCGACCCTCCCATCGTCCCTCGGTTGCCGTAAGAAAATAAAATTAGGAAATTTCCTAATTTTCGATTGGGATTCTTTCCTAATCTCAATGTGACTTATTTAGGATGTTCTTACTCTATTTAAAGGACGGTCCTAAGCCACTTTCACTCCTTTCACAACCCTAATTGAATTGAGAGAAAGAAAGGAGAAGGAAAAGAGGAAGAAGAAAGGCAAGGAAGAGAACTTAGCAAAAAGGAGAAGAATTTCAGAGAAAAAGTAATATTCTCAGGTATGGATACTAATTTCATGGGTTTCTACAGACCTTAGGTTAGTTATTGTTGAGAGTGTGATCTCGGAGAAACCCAAACCATCAATCTATGGTTAGGTTTCCATGGAAAACCATAGAAAAATGCATGAGAGCTATCTAGGTGGGTTATACATGGTTTCAGACCATGAAATGAGTGTTGAATGGAATTTTGGAGCAAGCCATAGGATTCCAAACACGAAGAATGGATTAAAAGAGGGAATTGGACCAAAGTTCACAGAGGGTCGCACCGAGGGTCGATGACCATCCGACCCTAGGTGTTCCTGACCATCGACCCTCAGTGTTCGGGAAGTTCAGAATCTGGGGAGGGTCGCACCCAGGGTCGATCAAGACTCCGACCCTACCTCCGACCCTCAGTTAACAGCATGGTTTTTAAATTCAGAATTAATTTTAATTAAATTCTATCGACTTTGTTAGGTCTTCTAGCAATACAATAACAATATAAAGGTGATTATAAAGCTTGGAAAAGTATCTATTAGCAAGCTAAGGTGAGGAACCAGAACTCCAAACTAATTGGTTAATAACAAAACTATTTTCTATTTCTTGAGTCCTATGCCATGCTTGATTCTATGCGAATATGTTTGTAAAGTGCATACAGCATGCCATCCAATATTTCTATTACTTATTCATGCATATTTACTTTATTGTTTATAGCATGAGGATGATGATGATGATAGGAATAGGCATGTGTTTGTATGTGTGTAGTTGGTGTACTTGATGCAAAGCGAGTATCAGGGGAGGTGTGATGAGAACGTCAATAAACGTTAACTTTTGGCGGGTCTCGGCAGTTTAGCTTTATCTCTAACTCAAGTCTTGTGCATTAGCATCGTCGTATCAACATTACTTTAGCAGAATTATTATGTCGTAGAGTATCAGGGGAGGTGGTCTCGGTCCTTGTAGTCTCTGACTCTATCGGGGGCCTTAGCTCCATCTCTATGGACATTTTGAGGGATGCTGGGGTGAGGCCTTGGATACACTTTTTGGTATTAGGATTGGTTAGTTGCGAGCCCAGTCTGCAGCCCTCACTAACAGGGGCTTACGTGTTGGTATGGCACTATATAGCAATAAACGTAACCTTTGTTATATAATGTCATGATTGGGTGCATGTGAGTTGACGATAAACGTGATCTTCGGGTAACGTCACACACTTGTATAGCGGCAGGGTCAATAAACGCAACCTTTGGCTACCTAAACCTTTCTATTTCATACTGCAAACTAATATATCATACCAAAGCTATAAATTGATTTGCATGCATATGTATTGTTGCATTGTTTTGGCTACTCACTGAGCCGTGATGTGTGCTCACCCCTCGACGTCGAATATTTTTAGTTGATGATGCAGGTTATACCGTTGAAGACTATGCGAATGCGTCTACGTACGGGAACGTAGTGGCGATGGAAGCTGAAGCTGAAGTGGATACACACGACTCCTCTTAAGAATGCAACTCGTATGTATTTGATTATATATTTATAGGTTTCTTTATTGGATTTATTAAGACATGTATTTGGTATTTAAATATTTAAGTCTCAGTTATAAACAAAATAATTGCTATTAAATTATTAATATCATTTTAGTTTCTCAGTTCATGTTATTATAAGACTTCCGCTATTGTGTATTTACTCTGATTATGATTATGGATGTGTGTGAGTTTGGATAACGTGGGGATAGCCTATTTGAGATCCTGCTTGAACCGTTGGTTTATTAGCGGTTCATCACACCATTCTGAGATGTACAGAATTGGGGTGTGACAACTTGGTATCAGAGCATCTCAGGCCTTGCCCGCCGAACTAACATACATTCAAGGAAATTGTGAACTGAGATAGGATAAAAGTAAAAACAGTAATATTAACACACTGTAAGCACTAGTGATGATTGAGACCAAATTTAAAAAGAGAATAATGCATCTATTAAAGGGGAAACAAGTTACATAAAATTAGTGAGAGAAACAAAATGTAAATACATAACTAAAGCAGAGTACAGTCTACAACCCCGACAGTTACTCTATAGTACAAGAAAATAAAGTACAATCAAGAAGCTGGAAGCAAAGGAGGAGGCGGGGCCTCACGATCTCGGTCATAGTCT